>PVIY010005142.1:0-29536 GCA_004026745.1 Myrmecophaga tridactyla | reverse complement strand
CATCATGTTTCCACTATGAATCTTAATGTCAAAAATCACACTCTACATAGCCTTGTTTCTTGAAGATGATTGAATAATGATATAGCTTTTGCAATATGACTATGTGATTGTGAAAACCTTGTGTCTGATGCTCCTTTTACCTAGGGTATGGACAGATGAATAAAAAATATGGATAAAAAATAAAATAATAGGGGAACAAAAGTTAAATAAATTGGGTAGATGGAATACTAGTAGTCAATGAGAGGGAGGGGTAGGGGGTATGGTATGAATGAGATTTTGTTCTTTTTTTCTTTTTCTTTCTTTCTCTGGAGTGATGCAAATGTTCAAAAAAATGATCATGGTGATGAGTATACAACTATGTGATGATATTGTGAGCCACTGATTGTATACCATGTATGGAATGTTTGTATGTTAAATTTTATCAATAAAAATATATTTAAAAATATCACAATGTACAGAAACAGAGAGGAAGCCACTGAAGTCAGAAGCTGAAAATAACAAACCCCAGAAAAGGAGAGACCAGCAGACACTGCCATGTGCCTGGCCATGTGACAGGAGTCCAGGATCACCAGCAGCCTATCTCCAAAAGAAGAGGACCATTTGCCCAAATCTTTGGAAGAATTGTTTATCTATGAAGAAGGTTCTGGAGTTCCAGATTCTTGTAGGAAACGAAATGAGGCCATCTTGATAGAACAGTGGAGTGTCACTGAGAGCTGTGAAATGAAAACGGATTATGGCCCTTTGCTGCACACCCTGGCCGAGTTTGGCTGGCTTCTGACTAGTGTGTTGCCTACACCTGTATCGAGACATGCCAGTGAAGGGAATTTGGCTACAAAGCACATTCTATTCCTTCAGGGGCCAGGTATGTGGAATTCAGCTGTTCAAACACCAGAGAGGAAAGCCAGCTGGTATATAAAAAGTAAAGATAAGAACAAAGTGACCAGCAGGAGTGTTGGATTAGACACTGCCAGATTACAACCGACAGAAAGCAGACATCCTCCTGAGTGCCTCCTTTCTCCTTCTAGAGAATGTTGGATGGAGGAGAGGCCAACACACTACAGCAGCATTTCCAGGCTCAGTAGTAGTGACAGTGTCCTAGGAAATGACACAATGGACAGTTTGATCAGAAGGATGGAGTAACTAAGGTCGCTTGCTTGTGAGCAAGGAGGTAAAGCAATGGAAGACCCTGTATATAATTATTAAAATAAATGCCAACTGACTTTACTGTATAACTTTATCTGTATTTATGTAATGCTTTGAATTTTTTCAGACTCACTTTCCTCTAATCTGCTTAAACTTTGGTTCAACCTCCTAGACAAGGAAGAATAACCAGTATATTTGTAAATACAGAATCATGTTTGCACTTCCCTCAACTAAAACTTCTGTTTAAATATATAGCCCATTAATTTATTAAGCAATACTCTACTGCATTTTGTCATGAATGTACAGTCTGCTTTTCTTATAATTCCTGGTAAAAAGACTGAATATCTCAATCTGTATTTAACCTAATTAGAGGGTTTTCAGAAGTGAGTCTCACTTAAATTGAAAAACAATCTCAATCATCTCACTCATTCACACACACAAACACACACACTGAACTACATAAAAGTAAATCTCTAATTAATGAAAATAGCTATTTTCTTAATCTAACTGTCTTTAGCTTTAGTATATGTATATATATATATCCAGCAGGCCCCCATTTGATAAAGTATTCTTTGAAAAACATAATGCTTTTCATATCTCTTTTCTTTTAAAGAAGTACCAACATTACTAGCCCTGTATTGATTCATTGAGTTTACACTTTGTTGTACATAATAGCCTGGAAATAAAGAGTGCAAAGCAGTATCACTTAAAATTAAATATGAAAGGAATCCAGAATATCAATGTTTTAAAAACTTAGTTGACAGGGTATGGTATGTATGAGGTTTTACTTATTCTTTTTCTGGAGTGATGCAAATGTTGTAAAAAATTAACATGATGATGAATACACAACTACATGATGATATTGTGAGATACTGATTTTATACACGAAGTATGGAATGTATGTGTGTGAAGATTTATCAATAAAAATATTTTTTAAAAACTTAGTAGACAGAATTTCTCTTAAATTTTGAATACCATAAGGAAGAAAAGCAACAACTTTAAGTAGTTATAAGGAAGAAAAACACCAACTTTAAGTAGAAACCGAAGTCTTTTTTTTTAAACTTTTTTATTAATTAAAAAAAATTAACAAAAAAAATTAAGATATCATTCCATTCTACATATACAATCAGTAATTCTTAATATTATCACATAGTTGCATATTCATCATTTCTTAGAACATTTGAATCGATTTAGAAAAAGAAATAAAAAGACAACAGAAAAAGAAATAAAACGATGAAACCGAAGTCTTTTATATCTGTCTAGATTTCAGTTATGCTTTTATTTTGACTTGTCAAATCTTGAAGAATGTTGGAAGCCCAGATTTTGAGTCCTGCAGGAGTAGAAAGATGCTCATAGCATATACAATGTGTATCATTTGAAAAATAGTCTGTCATTTGTTATTAAAAAAAAAAAAAAGAAATCACACAATTACACACCTTTATGGTCTTGCAGCCAAATCTGCTACATGACATACCAGGAAATGATACCCTAAAATCCAACATAGAAAATATATAAATGATTGTACTAAGTGCAAAATTACATATATGACGTGACTGTGTAATGTAGACCTACTATATGAGGTATTACAGGAACATATAACAAAATACATAAGATTTTTTTTAAAGGAAAGAAGTCTTCACAAGGGGAACGTTTTAGTCAATCCTTGTAAAATTAGGAGATTTCCAGGTGTTGATGATTAAGGATGGCCCCCATTAATTCACCATTCCTCCTTCTGAGAGGTGAAGTCCAATTCCCTTTCCCTTGAATCTGGGCTGGCCTTTGTGACTTGCTTAACCAACATGTGGCAGAAGTGATGTTCTAGAACTTATGAGTTGGGTCATAAGAAGGTTTGCAGCTTCTGCCTAGGACTCTTGGAATACTCTCTGGGAGAGGTCAGAGGATGGGCCAGGTATGAGCACACTGGTTGGCAGTCCCAGCTGAACCCAGCTTCCAGCCATCCCTGCCAAACTGCCGGACATGTGACAGCTTGTGTTTGCCAGCTGCTGAATACCACCGAATGATTTCTGTCCCTACCAGCAGAAGAACCATCCAGCTAAGACTTACCCCAATTCTAGACCCACAATAAAATGGCTACTACTTTAAGCCACTAAGTTTTGGGGTTGTTATGCAGCAATACACAGCCAGGGCACCAGGTAAATAAGTGGGAAGGACATTCCACAGGGGACTAAAATAAACTCTTACAGCCCTGGCACACTAAACTCTGCCATCTCCCATGTATACTTTGCCCAGTCCTGCCATCACCGGTTCTTCTGCCTGCCCTCTGACCTCCTCTACAATCCCCAAATTCCAAACCCTACCTGACCTTCTCAAAGCCTTCCTCAGTTTTCCCATGTAGAAGGCATTTCTATTTATGATTACTTGAAAGCAGGTACCATGCCTTTCCTGTAACAAATATCTTTTGAGTACCTATGAAGTGTGAGACATTGTACAATGTGCTGCCTTTTACAGCTCTGTATTCCCCATCACCCTACTAGCTGGTGGGGAAGAGGAGACAGTGGTTATGTCAGATCATGTCCAGGTTTTGGGACTTTTTTTTTGCCATACCAGTTACATAACCTAGTTATCACTGTGATTCTTTTCTTTCATTGGCGTTGGGCCTACTTGGGAAGTCCAGGCAGTAACCTGGCCATGGCTCATGTTATGGACTGAATTGCATCCCCACAAAGACACGTTCAAGTCTTAACCTCTGGTCCTGTGGGTGTGAACTCATTTATAAATAGGATAGATCCTAGAAAGATGAGTCCAAACTGAATCAGAGTGGGCCTTAGTCCAATTTGACTGGAGTCCTTATAAGCAGGGGAAATTTGGACCCAGGAGTAGGAATGACGAGGAGACAGAAGTTCACAGATCACATATCATGGTGCTCTCCGTATCATGGAGGCAGAGATGAAGTTATGGACTGCTGGTGAGCCATCACCACAATTTTACAGATTTTGGAGAAAGCATGATCTGCTGATAGTTTTGGACTTCTAGTCTCCAAAATTATGAGGCAATAAATTCCTGTTGTTTAAGCCAAACAGTCTGTGGTATATGTTATAGACAGCCCACAAGAAAGACCTTCAGTAAAAGCTTAAAAAAAGAATGCAGTAGCACTGTATCACTAATAAAGGCCATGGACAAATCCAACTAAATTACTGTCTTAGTTTGCTAAATGCTGTAGGAATGCATATACCAGAAATGGAACAGCTTTTCTCTCTCTCTTTTTTTTTTTTTGGCATGGGCAGACTCTGAGAATCGAACCCAGGTCCCTAGCATGGCAGGTGAGAATTCTGCCACTGAGCCACCATTGCACTGCCCTGGAACAGCTTTTTAAAAAGGAATTTATTAAATTACTAGTTTACAGTCCTAAGGCTATAAAAGTGTCTGAACTAAGGCATCCAGGAAAAGATACCTTGACTCAAGAAAGGCTGATGGGTCCAGAACACCTCTGTCAGTCGGGAAGGCACATGGCTGGCATCTGCTGGTCCTTTGGCTTTTGGTTTCAAACAGCTTTCCCAGGGGTGTTTCTTTCTGCATCTCTAAATGTCTCTCTCTGTGTTGACTCTGGTTCCTGTCTAGCTTCTGTTGGCTCTCTCAGTTCCTGGCACCTCCTATGGCTTCTGCATTTCCAAATGTCTGTGTCTCTGTAGGCTCTGAAACAACTCCTAAGTGTCTACGCTTCCTTCAAAATGTTTCCCCTTTTAAAGGACTCCTGTAAACTAATCAAGACCCACCTTCAATGGATGGAGTCACATCTCCATCTAATCAAAACACCACACCCACAAATGGGCATGTCACATCTCCATGGAAGTAATCAGTCAAAGGGTCACATTCACAATTGAGCAGAACATTCTCCATGGAAACAATCTAATCAAAGGACGCTGCCCTACAGTATTGAATCAGGATTAAAGGACACAGTTTTTCTGGGGGATACAACACTTTCAAACCAGCAGTTATCTAGCTGGTAAAAGCT
Source organism: Myrmecophaga tridactyla (assembly GCA_004026745.1). NCBI lineage: Eukaryota > Metazoa > Chordata > Mammalia > Pilosa > Myrmecophagidae > Myrmecophaga > Myrmecophaga tridactyla. The sequence goes on along the minus strand of PVIY010005142.1, from coordinate 24,420 downwards.
AATGAAAATAAAATGCTAAACACCTGCGTGATTTCTACAGCGTTCTCTCAAATTCAATTGCTATAAGTTTCTTCTCTACATCTGGTCTTTAGAAAATGAAATCCATAAGTTCATAACATTGAATTTTATAAGAAGACAATGATTTATTTTCAACCGTTTGGAGCAGTTTTCAGAAAAAGATGATAAGGCATACAAATATCCAAATTATTCACTGAATTATGAATCTTAGCAAAGGAAGGGACATTTGAAGTAGTCAAGTCCTTTTCTGGAATCACTTGTACAATGTCCCTCAGAGATATTTAACAAGCCTGTTCAAACCTTTTCCAAGTTTGATACACTTCTACCCATAAAAAATTACACAATGTATTACCATTTAAAAAAGAAAGCATGAAAGCAAAGGGGGCAGGACTCTCACGTTTTATATTTTTAGAGAAAGGGTCACATCTGTGAAACAGCTTGGCAATATACAGACCACAGTATTGGCTTCAAAAAAACATATAGAACGATTCTGTGTACTTGTATTACTTAAACAATGAAAAGCTGTTGTCATCTCCCTTTGTATTCATTCAAGTAGATGAATTTATTTGTATTTCATATAGTTTTATAGTCGAGATGAGACTGAAGCTAACAAAAAACTCACAGCCATCACAGAGCTATTTGAAAAAAAAAGAAACTTAAAAACATTGATTTTGCTGAGAAATGACCCAATGAAAATCAATTCTGGATAAAAAAAATTTTTTTCAATTACATAAATAAGTTCTATTATTTACTGAAGATTTTTCACTATAAAAAGATCCTTAATAAAACACAGAAACACGTAACATTGGAACAGGAAGTAAACACTTGGTTCATTTCAGTGGGTCTTCTGGTCCAGCTGCCAGCGGCACATCTCTGTGTCCTCAGCGAAGGGTGACCAGCTCTTCGGAAGAGGTAGGATGAATGGCAACCGTGTTGTCAAAGTCGGCTTTAGTTGCTCCCATTTTTACCGCAACAGCAAAGCCCTGCAGCATTTCATCACACCCAATTCCTTGCATATGGATCCCAACCACCTGAAGGGGAAGGGAATATTTGTAAAGTAAAATTTCTGTTTTTTTGTTTTTGCCTTTGGTATTTTTTTTTAAACATAACAATATGCAAACACGAACATTCTTTTTTTTTTAAACTTTAAAACTTAATTTAATTAATATAATCTCTTGAGATCAATAACATATTGGTGGGCGGCTGCCGTGGCTCAGCAGGCGGAGCTCTGACCTGCCGTGCTGGAGGTCTGGAGTTCGATCCCTGGTGCCTCCTGCCCATATGCAAATTAAAATAATAATAATAATAATAACATATTGGTAAATTTTCCACAGTTGAAATGTATTCCAAACATGAACATTCTTACCAAACGATCATTCCATTCTTGGTATATCATCAATAACTCACAATATCATCACGTAGTTGTATATTCATCACCATGATAATTTCTTAGAACATTTGCATCAATCCAGAAAAAGAAATAAAAAGAAAAAAACTCATATATGCCAGACCCTTTACCCTTTCCTCTCAATGATGGCTAGTATTTCCATCTACCCAATATATTTTTAGCCTGTTTCCCCTATCTTTTTTCTATATCCCTTAACACTTCCTTTCATTGATCACTAGCATTTCAATCTACTAAATTTATTTTAACATTTGTTCCCCCTATTATTTATTTACTTTTAATCCATATGGTTTACTCATCTGTCCATACCGCAGATAAAAGGAGCATCAGACACAAGGGTTTCACAATCACACAGTCACATTGCAAAAGCTGTATTATTATACATTCATCTTCAAGAAACATGGCTACTGGAACACAGCTCTACATTTTCAGGCAGTTCCCTCCAGCCTCTCCATTACATCTTGGATAACGAGGTGATATCTACTTAATGCATAAGAATAACCTCCAGGATAACCTCTTGGCTCTGTTTGGAATCTCTCAGCCACTGACACTTTGTTGCATTTCACTCTTCCCCCTTTTGGTAGAGAAGGTTTTCTCAATCCCTTGATGCTGAGTTCCAGCTCATTCTAGGATTTCTGTCCCATGTTGCCAGGAAGGTCCACACCTCTGGGAGTCATGTTCCATGTAGAGAGGGGGAGGGCAGTGAGTTTGCTTGCTGTGTCGGTCGAGAGAGAGGCCATATCTGAGCAACAGAAGAGGTTCTCTTGGGGTGACTCTTAGGCCTAATTTTAAGTAGGTTTAGCCTATCCTTTGCGGGATTAAGTTTCATATGAACAAACCCAAGATTGGAGGCTTGGCCTATTGCTTTAGCTGTCCTCACTGCCTGTGAGAATATCAAGAATTCTCCACTTGGGGAAGTTGAATTTTCCCCCTTTTTCACCATTCCTCCTAGGCGACTCTGCAAATACTTCCCTATTCACTGTTCAAATCACTCTGGGATTTATCTGAGCATCACTCTGGACAAACCTACAAAATCTCATGCCCTATGCAAGGTTCCAAGTACTATGGTGTTCGATTAAGCTGTCCACATAAGTTATATTAGGAAATGCACTAGTCAAAATATAAGTTTTGTACCAAATAAACATTTTTTGCTTGTCTCACACATATACTAAAGTTTTAAAATATTAATTACCATCTATTTTCAACACCCTGCATTACTGACATTCCTTTGTTCCTCCTCATGCAGAAACATTTTTAAATTTGCACATTAAGTCACTATCATTATATATTTCAGGCATTCCTAGATTATACCATCTCAGTCTTTATTGCCTATTTTTCCTTCTGATTTCATTTGTGCCCCCACCTCCTCCCTCTGTCATTCTCACATTCAGCTTCATTCAGTGTTCTAACATTATTGTATTACAGTTAGGTAGTATTGTGCTATCTATTTCTGAATTTTTATAATCAGTCCTGTTGCACAATCTGTATCCCTTCAGTTCCAACTACCCAATATCTACCCTATTTCTATCTCCTGATGGTCTCTGTTACCAACTGAAATTCTCCAAGTTCATTTGCTAATGTCAGTTCATATCAGGGAGATCATACAGTATTTGTCCTTTTGTTTCTGGCTAATCTCACTCAGCATAATGTCCTTAAGGTCCATCCATATTTTTTATTCTGTCTTACAGCTATGTAATATTCCATCGTACGTATATACCAGAGCTTGCTTAACCACTCGTCTGCTGATGGACATTTTGGCTGTTCCCATCTCTTGGCAACTGTAAATAATGCTGCTATAAACATTGGTGTGCAAATGTCTGTTTGTGTTCTTGCCCTGGAGGTTAATCTTATGCATTATATCGATATCCCTTTTTAGTTTATGGTGTTTTAGAGTGGCTGGAGGAAAATACCTGAAACTGCTGAACTATGTTCGAGTAGCCTTGATTCTTGAAGACGACTGTAGGATGATATAGTTCCTACAACGTGACTGCGTGATTGTAAAAACCTTGTTATCTGATGCTCCTTTTATCCAGGGCATGGGCAGATGAGTAGGGGGAAAAAGAGGTAAAAATTAATGGGTAAATTAAAACACTAATGGTCAATAAGACGAAGAGGTAAAAGGTATGGAATGTTTGAGTTTTTCCTTTTTCTTTTTCTGGAGTGATGTAAATATTCTAAAAATGATCGTGATGATGAATACACAACTATGTGATGATATTGTGAGCCACTGATTGTACACCATGTATGGACTGTATGTGTGTGAAGATTTGTCAATAAAAATATATATTTTTAAATGGTGGCATTAAAAAAATCAAGTATATCTCACTGCACTAATTAAACTTGAGCAGATTTTTAAATACCATGATCAAATCTAGTGAATCGATCATTTAACAATTAATGAAGTGATACAGAGCCTCTGTTGATGGCGGGAACTTTATGTTATTCCTGTCCATATTCTTAGTCTATAGATTTAGGTAATGATTATAAAACGAATGAATGATAACTGATATGAAAGAACAATTGATATGAGGAACTTTCAGGGCCGAGGAAATAGTACCCATTTTTGCTGCTAATCTTCTTACTTTTGTCTCTTGGCCCTGATCCTCGGCTTTTGCCATTCCTCAGCGATTCTGTACGATAGGGACTATACTATGTCTAGTGCCTTGAGTAAAGGGCCACAGAAAAAGATACAGACTACTTTCTTTTTGATAATGGAAGTTGGAAATTACTCCTGAGGCTTCAGTTAAACCACTCTCCCTCACAAAGCTATGGTCTCAAGGCATATTGCTGGCTTCTACTTGAATACTTAATTCAATTAGTACAGAGCCCAGCAGGCTGACAACACCGACATACAACCTGTTTTTTAAATAATAAAAAGAAAGCCTGTTCAAATGCAAATACAACTTCCCACCCATTAGGATGGCTATAGTCAAAAGACAGATAATAACAAGTATTGGTGAGGATGTAGAAAAACTGAAACCCTTGAACATTGCTGGCAGTGGGGGGATGCAAAATGGTGCAGCTGCTTTGAGGAATTTGGCAGTTCCTCAAAATGTTAAATGGAGTTATCATAAAACAACAATCCCACTCTTATATGCCCAAAAGGATTAAAAATACAAATTTTATATCAACGTTCATAGCATTATTCATAATAGCCAAACAATGGAAGCAACCTAAATGTCTACCAATTGATGAATGAATAAATAAAATTGGGTATGTTCATGTACTGCAATATCATTCAGTCATAAAAGTGAAATGAGGCACTGATATATGCTACAACATGGATGTAAACCAAAAACATGTTAAGGGAAAAAAAACAGGCACAAAAGGCCACATATCATACGATTCCATTTCTATAAAATGTCCAGAATAAGCAAATCCACAGAGACAAAATAGATGAGTAGTTGCTAAGGGCTGGGGGAAGGAGGAAGTAAATAGAGTTTCTTTTTGGGGTGATAAAAATGTTCTAAAATTAGATAGTTGTGATCATTATACAATTTTGTGAATATACTAAAAACCTCTTGGCAAGGGTAAATTTATGGTATATGGAGTATATCTCAATCAAGGTATTGATAAAAATAAAAGAGAAAATCTAATCATAATAGAAAATTGAAAAAATTAGAAAAGCACCTTCCTAAAAACAGATAGTCACCACTAACACTTTAGCATATTTCCTTCATTTTCTTCCCTGCTCGATGCGTATGTTTACATAGTTGAAATCATGAAGCAAACACAATTTTCTGTTCTATTCTCTTTCTTCACCTTGTGTCATTAACGTTTCCTCCATATTACTAAAACCCTTCAGAAATATTTTTTTTACTAGCTATACAATAGCCTATCATCTGGTTGTGCAAAAATGTACTTCAATATTCCACACTGCTAGAATTTAGGTATCTTTCATCTTTTTTCTTTCAGAGATGACAAATAATTGTATAAATTATTATCTACATTTCAGAAAATTCCTTAGAATAAACTACCTCAATTAGAACTAATAGGTCAAAAAGTATTACGAACTTTCTAAAAAAAGGCTCGATTCCTTCACCTCCAGGAGATGTACCGATTTATAACTTAACAATCAGTTTATGAAAGTTCCTATTTCTTAGCATCCCGCCAACACAGGGTGTAATTTATTTATCATTGGGAATTTGGCAGGACAAGATAATGGCATCTCACTGTTATTTTTATTTGCATTTCCTTTAGGGAGATTAACTTTTCCTCCCACGTTAGCCATATTTATTTTCTATTCATATCTGCCACCCATTTACCTATTGAAGGTGAATGCTTTTATATGGATTTATACGTCTTTATAACTATTAATATTAAATCCTCTACCATGTTTCTTGTTTTGTTGCCCCAGCTTAAAGCCTGTTTATTTTATTTTAAAAGAAACTTAAATGGGAGAAAGATCAAAGGTGATGGTGGAGTTATACAGAGAAGGTAGAGTTTAACAAAAGAGTAGGATTGCTGAATCATTTTATTGATATCTTTTATTCTCCAGTACCTTAGAGCAGCTAGAAGTAAAAATCTAAAATTGTGGAAGTGTAACTCATACCAAACTCTGAAATCTTTTCTGTACTAATTCTTGCGAAGTGCTTAGAAATTTATTGCTTTTTCGTATTTTTCCCAAAAAAAGGCAAAAAAAGTTGATTGTGATAATAAATGCACAGCTATTTGATGACACTGTGAACCAGTGATTATATATTTTGGATGATTACATGGTATGTGACTATGTAATATATATCAATAAAAATAAAAAGTGAAACAAGTGAAACCCCCTTAAAAGAAACTTTTAGTTTTTATGTAGTACAATCATTTGAATTTTTCCTGCTCATTTCTTAAATTGCTTTTAAGTTAGCAATCCTTAAGCTCAGAGGGACTGTTATTTATACATTCTTGTAGGTTTTTATGGTTTCAATTTTCCCAATTATCTGTTGAACTCACCTGAACTTTATTTGAAGGTATATTAAGATTCCCAACTTATTTCTCACCAGAAATCCACAATAGGTTATCTCAGAAAATGTGATTGAATAAATGTTCTCTTCTTCACAAATTTAAATTTATTTTACAATTCTGACACTTGCCAGTACTTTTGAGTTTCCTCTCTACTCTGGCCAATGGTCAATGATGATGACTTTCTGTGGATTTCAACCTTGCCCCTTATTTCTAAAAATTAGTGGAAACTTTTACTCCAGACGAAACACTATGAAGAATCCCACTATGTAAGGCCAGTAAAAATGGGACTGAATCATTGTCTCTGCACCCCACCAAAATACTGCTCTTCCTGCCAGCCATACAGAGCAATGTTTAGCTTACTGGATTTTCCCCGTACCTTTTCCTCTTTGTCGACACAAACCATTTTCATCACACATTTTGTTTTCCTTCTGGTAACTGCATGATACATTGGGGTAAAGGAGGTTGAATAGATCTTCACATTTTCTTGTCCATATTTGCAAATCGCCTGATCTGTAATACACATAAAAGCTGCACCTATCAAAAAAGCTAAACAATGACAAGTGGGCTTTCTAAGAGTTGATGGTTAGAAAGACATAACCTGAATCAAATCATGGAGAAATGTCAAATAAAACCAACACAAGGGACATTCTACAAAAATAAATGTCAGAGTTATGAAAAAACGAAGTGAAAAAATGTGGGATTTTGTCTCTAGATTAAAGGACATTGAACAGATATGAAAGCTAAACACAGAGCGCGAATCCTCGATTGAATTTTGACTCAGAAAAATGATAAGAAGGACATCTTTGAGATAACTGGCAAAGTTTGAAAAAACTGATAATACTGAATCAATTTAAATTTTCTCACTTTGAGCTTTGTACTGTGCTTATATAAGGCCAACAGCCTTGTTCTTAGGAAATATATCCTTGAGTGTATGTGCATGTAAAGAAAGAAGGAAAGAAGGATAAAGCAAAAGTTTTAAGGGTATACAAGAATCCTCTGTACTGTCTTATAATTTTCTTTAAGTTTGTAATGAATTTAAAATAAAATGCTAACGACCAAACAGATAAGGCGATGTGAAAGAAAGGAGTTGCAGTCTCAAAGTATTTGAAGTTGAGGGGGAAATTGGAATTGTGACTATATAATAACCAAAAAGGAGTGTGATACAGGTGGGATGAGAGCTTTAGGCAGCCGACAGAGGCCTAGCTTGAGGTTGGGGGATGGGGTGGGGAATGCAATTATAAATGACCATCTTTTTCAAGACTTACCTTCAGTGAGACCCACTGTCCCAATAGGGGGGTGGCTGAAGACCACCGTAGGAATATTCTCATAGTCTAATTTGGAATCTTCTTTGCCTTCAAAAAGTCTATGGGCAAGTTTTCGGCCAGCAGCTATTGCAACTACAAAGACATTTTAAAATCGATATTTAATTGGTCGTTTTAACACTGACCTGTTCTACTAGCCACTCATCCATCTGGCTTCACATTTGAGGTCTGACAAATTTTATGCCAATGCTCTTTATGATATCTAGTTCAATCTTAAAAAAAATTATCAGTGTTCAGTAAAAGCATCAATTATTAATATTGTTGATTTCAAACTGGCAACTTTTTTCAAAACAAAATGATCACCGGTAGGGTACATTAAAAAAATGTCTTCACTTTGACATTGTTTTTAAGTGCGAGACTATGTTATAAAGTTTTTGAAACTTCACTTTCATTAAAGAGAACTTCCTAAAAGAGCCAAAAGACTCTGGCTATGTGACCACGCAGGCTGCCACCCTGAGGGTAGAAGGCTGGTGAGGCCCCATGGGGTAGAGTCACAGTGGATGAATGAGTGAAGTCACAAATAGACAGGGGAGGGATGAAGAGCTTGAAATGGCGCCAGGTAACTCAGTAAGTTGGCTGAGGGGTGGGGAGGGAAGTCAATCTTATACGACAACACAGTCATATAAGAGTGCCATTCTAAGATGGAAACACTAGTGGTCAATGAGACGGAGGGGTAAAGAGTATGGTATGTATGACTTTTTCCTTTTTATTTCTTTTTCTGGAGTGATGCAAATGTTCTAAAAAATGATCATGGTGATGAATGTACTACTATGTGATGATATTGTGAGCCATTGATTGTACAGCATACACAGAACATTCGTGTGTTAGGAATGTTCATATTTGTATGTTGTTTTGGTTTGATAATACAAAATAAATTTAAAAAAAAAGAATGCCACTCTAAATTAATTCTTCCCCAAAGCCACTTCCTTTCTCTGTCACCACATACAGCTCTTATTCTAACTTAGAGATTTCTTCAGAGAGTGACCATATCCTCTAAATGAAAATTGCAGTCTTCACACAGCACTGTAGGGAAAAATGATTATTATTCAGAAAATGGCAGATATCCAGCCAACATTTATTTCAATATGTTTTTATCATTTTGATGATGTAAGATATTCATCCTTTTCACTGATTTGACTGTGAAGAGCTGGACAGCTTTGTATAACATATAGACTTCCCTTACTCAAAGAAAGAAGAAGCATTACCTGGTGTAAGAAGAGCTTTTCCACACACATCCCCAACTGCATAGATGCCTTTTACATTAGTATTCTGGAATTCATCTACTATGATATGACCTCTCTCATCAGTCTGAATACCCTAAAAATGTGAAAGGACATCATGTAAATATTTAGTCCACTTACACAAAACGGCAGATGAAATTTCTAGAGCTGTCCCATTTCACGTTGGCACCTCTTCAGCCTGAATCTCTGGGAAACCATAAGACTCAGCCACGGGGGAAAAACACTTAAAGTTGGCAAGTTTCATATCTTTTGCTTAATTTATCTAACTTTGAGGTATTTGAACAAGATTTGACTTTGCAAAGCACAGTTCAATTGGGCAGGTAAATGTGAAAAAGAACTACTGAAGCTAGACAAGGAACCATTCAGCTATCAACATGTGCTACTTGCTCTCTCTGTGTAGACCACTCACAACAGTGCTTGCCAACTTTTTTCCACTGAAGCCCTCCTCCTTAGGCATGTCAACTCATTCCTTAGAGAGGCACAACCTGAATTGTCACCAGAAGTAGATTTCTATGGAGCTTACTTTTTTATCTTTAAAAAGCCAAGCAAACTTTACCATCTATTTTTAAATATACTGATACTTCTTTCCCTTAACCAAAAAAATTTTTCCCATAATTAAGTCAAATTTTTGTTCCAAGTTTTTTGGCTCTGCAGAGCCTCCGTGCATATATTCCAGTGTGAAGTGGTAGAGATCCCCCAGAATTAGAACGTAGGTAGCATAGCACTTAAGCACAACCTATGGAGGTAGGAAGCATTAGGTTCAAAGCCCAGCTCTGCCACTTATTAGTCAGGAGGCTTTGTCTGACTATCTATTTCCCAACAAGTATTTAAGATTCTATTATAGTACACTGGGAATACAACATACTACTCCAGGGAGTTTACAGCAATATCTGTGCTCCTGGTTTCTTCACCCTTATCCCTCAAAGAATTGTTGGGAAGATTAAATTTATTATTTCATTGTCGAGCATCAAATAGACAAGTATCACAGTAAAAGAAAGTCCGTAAGAAGGAGGCCAGCAAACTGCTGGACAATCTAGATTAGAGGTAGCAGGAAACTGATCTAGGGTGATGACTATAAATATATTTTAAATTTAAAGGAAGAAACAGTGGGATTTGATGACAAAGTGAATCCATGGAATGAAAAGAATCCAATATAGCCCACCCAAATTTGGGGTGTCTAGGGAGGAGGTGGGGGGGATTACGAGGCCACTAGCAGATTCAAGAATGTTTTGGACAGACTGAGACAACTTACCAATTCACCTAAATTAAGGCTGCTGGAATTTGGGTCCCGCCCAATGGCCCACAGCAGGCAGTCGACATGCTCAATCGTGGCAGAGGTGGGTGACCTTCCAGGAACTGAAGTGACCATGCTGAGTTCCAAGCCAGATGAGGTCTGTTTAACTTCCCTGACCTACTGGCAAATAAAATGAGTTGAATGGAATAAAAAAGGTGGGGAAAGCAAATCAAGATTAAACTAGGAGGCTAGAATGGATACAGACCTCCAGGTAAAAGGCTTCTGCAAGCAGTTCAGAGAGATGGTGAGAGCTGGCCCAAGGAGGGACTGATAAAGATGGAGGGAAGTGGATGGAGTCAAGAGATACTCAGAAGGAAAAAAGATCAGTCTAGCTCTATACAGCTTCTAGAGCACTTTCACATCGATTATCTCCTTCGACCTTCAACAATCCATGAGGTATACTGAGTAGGTATAATTATCATCTCTGTTTTATAGGGAAGAAAGTGGAGACTAGGGGGAGAAAGGGTTGATTGCTGAAAGTCACGCAGCTGGTTAGGGCAGGGCAGGGACTCACATCCAGGGCTCTTCCCATGCCAGGACCTACACCAGAGCTGCCATGGGAGGGCCAAGTGTTAAGCTGTAGAACCCTGACTGGGCTACCTGCCTGAAGGCTATTTACACAGTTCCAATTGATTTGTTGCAACCTGTAATTATTTTTGTTGAATTTTTTTTTTTTCATTTGGTTTTACTCTCCAGCAGACAAGCTACAGGAAAAAGCAGCTTGGGAGGTAAGAGAAGCAGGAGAACCATGTTTGGTTATGGGATAGAAGGTTAAGGGATTCCAGATGTCGGTTTTCCTCTCTTGCTCCCCCTTGTCTCCCTTTACCCTCTTCCTCAGGCTCTTTTCCTCTTTTCCTCAGGTAGGAGTGCTTAAGCCAGATCACTTTTTTCAATGGTTTTCAAGTCTCTCTGACCAAAATCTCTCTGAAAGTTGTGAAGACTCTTTAGAGCCTTAACTCCTTTTCTACCTAATAATCATTTCCTATCAGCACTACCTGTGGTGCTGTCAAGACAATGACTTTTTTTAAGAAACAGGGAATGGAACTGCAAGGATGGATTGTTAGTTTTCTAAATTAAATATGACTCTAAGATTCACCCTACTGAAGGTGGTGCTTGGAATAACCCTTTCCCTCTCTAAAGTGGTTTGAGTGTTTGGGATGGCTGTTCAACTCATCAGGATACTTGGGGAAAGGTCTCCACCCATTGTCCAAAAACTGTAGGGTCCATTTGAGGAGATGACTGCCATTCACGGCATCTATTCCCTTATGCCCATTGGCTGTTGTCACCAAGACCTAATTAGAGGTTCTGTCATGTCCGGGAGGCTGCAGGGGGTGTGGGCTACAGGTCTTCCCACCTCATAGAACTTGCCCTAAGCCCTTTCACTCTCTCTTCCCACCAATCCCCTGAGTTCCAACCACTCCCAATTCCAGTTCAAGCTGCAGCCCCCTCTCTTCTCTCCTTGGCAGAATCAAACCCTTACCAGAGAAGGCTTTCCAAATGAGGGTTCATTTTGTTTTGCCTTTTAAAAGCAAAGTGGAAACATCCGTGGGGGTGAAACCTTAGCACTCAGTTTAGATGAACTTCCAGGTATGTGGTTGGGGTGAAGTTGGAAATAGCTGAGGAAAATGGACACTACCTCAATCACGTGATTCTGCCATATTACCATTAACCAAGTAATTCACCTACGTCATTTGTAATTCTCACTATTATTATACCAAGGTAGGTATAAGTACCCACATTTTACATGTGAAGAGAAGGTAAGGAACATCAACAAAACGTGCATAGGAACCACACTAGTGAAAGGAAAAGCAAAGGATTCAAACCCAGGCCTGGACCCTGGCTATTTCCACTACTCCAGGCACAACTGGGTGGGGTTAGTGAGTTCCTGCACCAAAGCCTTATCTATTACTAAGAAATGCCCAGGTAATATTTCATATTTTCTGGAAGCAGCCTCCAAGTTCTCTTAAAATTATACCAGGTTAAAAAATAAATTAAAAGAAGCATATGGAAACAATGAACGCTAGTTAATGATATGATGCTGAAGTGTTTAATGGTGAAGTGTACTGATGTCTGCAAATTACTCTGGAATGCATCAAAAAGGTAAGAACGGACTAATGCATGGACAGATATTGATAAAGCAAATGCAATAAAATGTTGATTATAGAATCAAGTGGTGGGCCTATGGGGGTATTCGCTGAACAATTCTTTAAACTCTTGTGGAAGTTTAATTTTTTTCTTAACAAGATATGGGGGAACATACATCACACATGTGGACCGCCCCCACCTCCTGTCTCACAACATCGTGGCCTGAAAAGAGCATAATCATTAGTGACTGAGTTCTTCTCCAAATCTCTGGCAGGAAGAGTCCCAGATGAGACACTTGAGGATACAGAATAATGAACAGCTAAGTTCATTACTTTGTGCCTACTTTGTGGAAATTCAAGGCTAAAAACTGGGCAAATATAGGACAGCATTGGAGAACCAACAGCCATAAAGACAATGAGGGAGCGGGGGTATCAACAGCCTGTAACTACAGTTTGTCTAAAAGCCTTTTCCCTTTGACTTTGATGCCTGGGAGGGCACACCACATCAGAGTCCAAGGTGGGCAGGAAGGGAAGTTGACCCAGGTGATGCCGATGAAATCAGAGTGGAGAATTCCCCTATGGGTCCCCGAAACGCAGGCGTCACTCCTTTCCGTGGCAGGTTAGGTCAGTGGAAAGTTAGTGGACTAGGAACCACGCCAGCCCCGCCTCTGCCAGTTTATAGCAACTGGAATAAGTGACTTAACCGCGTTAAACTTAATTTCCTCTTTTGTTAAATCAGAGGTAGCTAAACTACAGTTCTCAGGCCAAATCCTGCCGGAGCCTGTTTTTTAATATGCCTGTGAAGTTAAGAATGTTTTTTATATTCTTAAATGGCTGGAGGGAAAAAAAATAAAAATAAAAATGATATTTTGTGATGTGAAAATTATATGAAATTTAAATTCCAGGGTCCATAATTAAAGTTCTATTGGAACACTAAAAAAAAAAAGATTAAACTAGACTTCTGAACACTTCTTTTTTACACCCACTGTGTCCTACATGCCAATAGAGACATTTACTTTTTCACCAAAGGCCCCCAACAGTAGACCTCCCTGGGGCCATGCCAGCTTCCTAGGTGGCCCCAAATCACCATGTCAGCTCATGTCACCATCATAATACTTCAGGTGTTTTTTTTTTTAAAGCAGAATTTTATTTCTTGCGTCACTGTTTACATAATAGCTAGGGGAAGGAAGACAAAAGTGTTGATCAATACACATTTTATGAGATAAGTGCACATAATACTTCAGTTTTAAAGTGCACCTCTTAAAAAACGTGATAAGATTTTTTTAATTAATTTATTTTCTTTATTAAACGTATCAACAGACAAACACAAACATTCCTACCATATGATATGATAAGATTTTAAGTCATAAACCTACGCACAGTGTTTCTTTTTTTTTTTTTTTAAATTTGCATATGGGCAGGAGGCACCAGGGATCGAACTCCAGACCTCCAGCACGGCAGGTCGGAGCTCTGCCTGCTGAGCCATGACAGCCGCCCAGCACAGTGTTTCTTAACTAGAGTACAGGGAGGGAGTAGGCTGGAGCAGCATCACACAGGAAATTTTTTCACACTACACAATGTTAGCTTCCCCCGGACATTCTTTTTCTTTTTTTTAATACTTTTACTGTCAAACCTTAAACAAACATACAAACATTCCATACATGGTACACAATCAATGGTTCACAATATTATCGCATAGTTGTGTATTCATCACCATGATCGTTTTTTGAGCATGTGCATCTCTCCAGCAAAAGAAATAAAAAAGAAAAAACTCATACATACCATACCTCTTACCCCTCCCCCTCTCATTGACCACTAGTATTTCAATCTACTCAATTGATCTTAACCTTTGTTCCCCCTATCATTTGTTTATTTTTTATCCATATTTTTTACTCGTCTGTCCCCCTGGACATTGCTAATCAGAGTGGGGGAGAGGAGATAAGAACCAGGGTCGCAAGAATTTAGCCTACAGATTATAGTGAAGATACTAAGGTGATTCTGATGTTAATCTCAACCATGGGTCTAGCACTTTTGCATGCACACAGCATGTTCACACTTATTACTTCAGAGAATATGGCCTATGCTGAAGGAGTGGAGCTATGAAAAAAAAGTCAGTTTGTCAAGGCTAGTGCTCTAGAATTGTGCTGAAGTCCACGCATTTCCCAGAAGAGTAAAATATTTCACAATCCTTTCCATCTATAAAATCCCAAAAAGTCGGCTTAAAAATAGATTTCATAAATAACATTTTCCAAAAAATATATATATAAACATGAAAATAAGGACTCTAGATATTCAAGTACCACTTTTATGTTTTGATTCTAAATTCAACTACTAGTGGTCTAATCTGTGATACCTTGACTTCATTAATTTCTTAATGTAAAATATAGTGTCTTAGGAAAAAATAAAAATCATTGCAAGTGCTCTAGAAGGGAATAAAGCAACTGGGACCAATAGAGAGTTAGTGTTTATAAAACTAACTGGATGAGGCAAAAAGTAAAAAGTGTGATTCAGGACAGACAGGCATTGAAGGGCTGGAACCTAACCCTGCCCTGGGCTCAGTCATACCTGGGAGTATTTCAGGACCTCTATGCCCGCATTCTCCAGCTCTTCAGTGCAGTTTGAACTGATGATTGAATCAAAATTTCTAAGTACCTGTACACAAACATAAGTAGCAGAGGGATGGGTAGTAGGAAAAGGAACAAAACTTGATTTAAAACGTGCTACAAACTTAGGAGGGAAATTTCAGTGTTATACTCCCACTTATCTCCTCCTTTATTCATGGCCATATTATGAGCTCAAATTCAATAAATCCTCTATTTCCCTAGGTTGCCAGCTGATTTCATCAACTCCTGTCTTTGAATTAGATGGACAAGCCAACCTTTAGCCTCTATCATCATCATCATGTTTCTCACTCCCAAGTTTGCTTCTGTTTCCAGTAAGACTAGGATCAGAAATTCTCTTCCCTTTTTAGGGTCGCTTTCCCTACAATTTTAAGGGAAGGTTTTCTAGTGAAATTTCTTTATCTAGATAGAAATCTCCTTAGCTTAGCCTCAGCAACTTGGTATCACACACATGCACACATCCCAGGTAGAGTTAAGGTAGGCGGTCATGAGTTATTCATAGTTCAGTTCTACAACGGAGTTGTCCTGGGACAGGGAGAAGAGGAAGAATGGACTTGAGGCATTAGGGATGGGGAAGGACAGGAAGCCGAAGGAGATATGGCTCTCTGTAAAAGAGTCAGCTTTATGGGCACACAGGTAGTTCAGTGGTAGAATGCTGGCCTGCCATGCAGGAGACCCAGGCTCCATTCCCAGTCCACATACCCCCCTACCCCCGCCCCCAAAAGATCCAGCTTTCCAAATGCAAGGATTCTACTGATTACTACACTGATTACCTGCTGTGGCTTGTTCTTTATTTAGTTATCCATTTATTAAATTCAGGTTAGCTATTTCTCTCTGCCTTTCCCCTTCCTTCCAATTTGTTGAGATACAGTCCCACAATGTAAATAATATTGACCCATGAGAAACATTATTCAGGACATCAATCTCCCAGGGGTTAATTATATGACAAGTTTCAAGTCCAAAGACAAACTTCCTGGAAGTACACATTGACTAGAATGATCAATATCTCGTCTCGCCCCATTAGGTAAAGAATGAGAATCACTGCATTTGAGTGGTCAGGAGTCTGAGAAATTCCATCCCAGGACCCAAAGCATTAACTCACTTGCCCAAGCCATGGACTTGTTAGGGACAGCCAGAAGTGGGACTCGGATGTGTAGACTAACATTCTTGTTACTGCTTCATGCCACATCTCTGAAAGTACTAATATCGTACCACAACAGCAGTATTGAATGATGAGTAATCAACAAACCACACTACAACAACCCATTACCAAGCAATGACAAACATGGAAGCTGCATTTTCTTATAGCTTTTATTTTTGGGGTGGGCTCCTGCATGGAAGGTGAGCATTCAACCACCCGTGCACCACTGGAGGTTGCATTTTTTTTTTAATAATTTATTTATTTTATTTTATTATTATTATTTTCCTATTTTGATCATTCCGTTTGTGGTAGTTAGATTCAGTTGTCAACTTGACCAGGTGAAGGCACCTAGTTCTGCTGCTGTGGCCATGAGTCAATGGTATGTGAACCTCATCTGTTGCCGTTTTACATCTGCAGTCGGCTAGGAGGCGTGCCTGCTGCAATGAATGATGTTTGACTTAATTGGCCAGTGCTTAAATGAGAGAGCTCAACGTAGCACAGCCCAAGCAGCTCGGCATACCTCATCTCAGCACTTGCAGCTCAGCCAAGGCCTTTGGAGATGCAGAAAGGAATCACCCTGAGGAAGGTTATTGGAACCCAGAGACCTGGAGAGAAGGCCAGCAGAGATTGCTTTTGTGCCTTCCCACGTAAGAAAGAACCTCAGTCAAAAGTTTGCTGCCTTTCCTCTGAAGAACTAACAAAATAAATCCCCTTTTATTAAAAGCCAATCTGTCTCTGGTGTGTTGCATCCCGGCAGCTAGCAAACTAGAACACTGTTCTATATATAATCAGTAATTCCCAATATCATCATATAGTTGCATATTCATCGTCATGATCATTTCTTGGAACATTTGCATCTATTCAGAAAAAGAAACAAAATGAAAACAGAAAAAAAATTTATACATATCATACCCCTTACCCCTCCCTATCATTGATCACTCGCATTTCAAACTAAATTTATTTTAACATTTGTTCCCCCTATTATTTATTTTTATTATATGTGTTCTACTCATCTGTTGACAAGGTAGATAAAAGGAGCACCAGATACAAGGTTTTCTCAATCACACCATCACATTGTGAAAGCTATATCATTATACAATCATCATCAAGAAACATGGCTACTGGAACACAGCTCTACATTTTCAGGCAGTTCCCTCCAGCCTCTCCATTACATCTTGACTAACAAGGTGATATCTACGTAATGTGTAAGAATAACCTCTAGGATAACCTCTCAACTCTGTTTGGAATCTCTCAGCCATTGACACTTTATTTTGTCTCATTTCACTCTTCCCCCTTTTGGTCGAGAAGGTTTTCTCAATCCCTTGGTGCTGAGTCTCAGCTCATTCTAGGATTTCTGTCCCACGTTGCCAGGAAGGTCCACACCCCTGGGAGTCATGACCCACATAGAGAGGGGAGGGCAGTGAGTTTGCACAAAGAACATCGGCCTGGGCTTACTGAGACCTTCCTGGACTGTGAAAGCATTTCTCTAAGATTCTGTGAAACTCAAGCACACAGCAGCCTGCACAGCCTTGGGGCAGTTAGTCAGAGTTTAGCTGGCCTCCCTAAGAAGGAAAGAATGTTCCTTTTTGACTGTGAACAATGTAAAACTACCTTGTCATATGAAATGGATTTCCCCAATAGGAAATTAGAAGCTTTTATTTTGGGGGTGTGTGTGTGCATGATCCAGGAATTGAACCTGCGTCTCCCACATGAAAAGCAAGCATTCCACCACCACCAATCCCCAAAATAAAAACTATAAGAAAATGCAGCCTCCATGTTTGTCATTGCTTGGGGATGGGTTGTTGTAATGTGGTTTGTTGATTACTCATCATTAAATACTGCTGTTGTGGTACGATCTTACCACAACGTCTCTGCTTTCAGAGACGTGGCATGAAGCAGTAACAAGAATTTTAGTCTACACATCCGAGTCCTACTTCTGGCTGTCCCTAACAAGGCCATGGCTTGGGCAAGTGAGTTAACGCTTTGGGTCCTGGGATGGGATTTCTCAATGCACCCTTCCAGGAAAGGAAATTAATCTGCCAGTCCATTTAGCAAATACTTAAACAGGAATGTAGATATCTGATGATGACCTAACCATCTCCAGCCAGTTGGATCAAATCAAAATCACTGCCATCAATCAGCAAATGGCACCGAGGAGGCGCCAACAGGCTTATTTCAAGGAACTTGGATCAGCTCCATGCGGACAGGCCAGCTGATCTCCCCATGTTTTGGACCCTAATGAGGAGAAAATCCTCACTGTAGATTTTTTTTTTTTTGATTACCATAAAGAAAAGGAGAGACTGTACCTTATCATGCCGTATCATTAGTGATGTCTTAGAGCCCAGTGCTGAAAGGATCCCGGCTATCTCCACAGCAATATAACCTGCACCAACGATGACACTGCGGCTAAAAGGGGAGCAAAGGGTTCATTTTTTTTTTTTAAATAGAATTTTTTTGGGGGAATAATTTTATATTTCCAGAAAAGTTGCAAAGATACTACAGAGGTTTTCTCCTTTGCCCAGTTTGCCCTAAAGTTAATACCTTAGATAACCACAGCACCTTTATCAAAACTAAGAAAATGACATTGATACACGACTGTTGATTAAATTCCAGACTTTTAAATTTCACCAGTTTTTTCATTAATGTCTTTTTTCTGTTCCAGGATCAAATCTAGGATAACACCATGCAATTTTAAGTACAAAATATGTCATTATGGAAGAAGGGAAGTGTATTTCTAGTTAGTTTTAAAGGGCTTTAGCCACATTTCTTCTGAAAAACTGTACAGCTCTTATGACCATGTGATTGTGAAAACCTTGTAGATGACACACCCTTTATCCAGGGTATGGACAGATGAGTAAAAAAATAAGGACAGGGCGGTGCAATGGTAGCTCAGTGGCAGAATTCTCGCCTGCCACGCCGGAGACTGGGTTCAATTTCCCATGCTTGCCCATGCCAAAAAATAAAAAATAAAAATAAGGATACAAAAAAATAGTAATAGGGGACGGGATAAGGGGTAAAAAAAAAAATTGGGTAGATTGCAATACTAGTGGTCAATGACAGGGAGGGGTAAGGGTATGGGATGTATGGGTTTTTTCTTTTTTATTTCTTTTCTAGAGGGATGCAAATGTTCTGAAAATGATCATGGTGATGAATACACAACTATGTGATGCAAAAATATATAAAATACTACTTAAAAAAAGCAAGTGAATTTAAAATATGCAGTGGAAAGCTAGCTCTAATGAAATCTTTGAGGATGAGTCTAGATTGTATTACATCATCAACACATAGTGACGTATGACCACATTTCTAGGAACATAATCATGTGCCATCTTATTCAACCCTAAAACCAAAAAGTAAAGGGTGGACCATGAGGGTGAAGGCTGTGCTCCAAACCTGCGTTTCCAAGCCCTGACAGAGAATCTAAAAAGATGCCCTATTTTTTTTATCAAAACTCCTCAGTCAGGAGGTTGACTCCGAATCCTGTCTGCCCTGAATATCTAAATGGGACATTTTCACTGGGGCTGTGCAGCTGCAAAGAAGCACTTGCTTATCCCTAATTACCTGTCTGTGACTCCCGGTGAATTAAGTTAAATGTATGAACATGGATTACTGGACTATTAGTTATCCTCAATGAAAGTTTTTATAAAAGACAAGGATTAGGACCTCAGATCCAAGGATTAAGATGGGCACCTCACAGGGAAGGAGCAGCAGAGGTGAGCCACACGGACTCCGAGTAAGAGCTTACTCAGGAGACAAAGGCCAGTCTCTGGACCAGCTGCATTTTGCCACCCCTCACTCCCCGCTCCTGGGTGGATTCCTCTAAACTTGAGAGCCTCCAATTTGTAGCATCTTCAAATTGGAGAAACGGCGTTCTTCCTCCTTATCTTTTTTTTTTTTTTTACCTTTAGGTATCTAAACTCCATGACGGAAGATTAATAAAGAACAATCTCAGAAAACGCACTTCTGTGAGACAGACAGAACCCGCAGCAGTAGCCGCTTTGGAAGCCAGAATCGAAAGTACTTTAGGCACATTATCTTGATACCCTCTGTGATAGGTGAAGCTATTATGTACCCCAGAAAAGGCCATGCCCCCCACTTTTTTCTTTTTTTTTTGGATTTTTTTTAACTTTTTTTTTAACCGTTTTTATTGCATGATATAACATATATACAAAGCAAAGAAAGAAAAAAGCAATAGTTTTCGAAGCACTCTTCAACAAGTAGTGACAGGACAGATCCCAGAGTTTGTCATGGGTCACCACGCCATCATCTCAGAGTTTTCCTTCTAGCTGCCCCAGAACATTGGAGGCTAGAAGGAGGCCATGTATTTTTTTTTTTTTTTCCACATGGGCAGGCACAGCGGGCCTCCGGCACAGCGGGCAAGAATTCTGCCACTGAGCCACCGTCATCCAGGCCATGTCCTTTTAATCCATAATTGTAGGTGGGCCTTTCAATTAGATTATTTCAACTGAAACTTGAAATAAGGTGGGTCTTAATCCTCTTACTGGAGTCTCTTTTGAGGATAAAGGACAGAAAAAGCCCAGAGAGGCTGAGAAGAGAGGAAGCCACCAAAAGCCAGATAATAAAAGCAACAAAATGGGAGAGAAAGACCAGGAGACATGGCATGCCAGTTTGAAATTGTTGTGTACCTCAGAAATTAAAAGTACTCTTTAATCCTCATTCAGTATAGTTGGATGGGATCTTTTTTATTGTTTCCGTGGAGATGTGAGCCATCCAATTGTGGGTGGTAACTTTTGATTAGGTGATTTCCACAGAGACGTGTCTCCACCCATTCAAGGTGGGGTTGCTTATTGGAGCCCTTTAAGAGGGAACCATTTTGGGAAAAGCTTTAGAGTCCACACAGCCACAGACCTTTGGAGTTGCAGAAAGAAAAGGCCCCAGGGGAAGCCACTGAAGAAGTCTGATGAGAAAACTACCATGTGCCTTTGCAACTAAGAAAAACCCTGGATATTGTTGGGCTTCTTCAGCCAAGGTATTTTTTCCTGGATGCCTTAGGTTGGACATTTTTATAGCCTGAGAACTGTACACGGGCAACTTAATAAATTCCCTTTTTAAAAGCCATTCCACTTCTGGGATATTGCATTCCAGCACCTTCAGCAAACTAAAACACATGGTCATATACCTAGCATGTGACAGAAGAATCCCAGATAGCTAGCAGCCTTTCATCAGAGAAGGTATCATTCTGTTGATGCCCTAATTTGGACATTTTCATGGCCTTAGAATTGAAAACTTGTGAGTTAATAAATCCCCATTATAAAAGCCAACCCATTTCTGGTATATTGCATTTTGTCAGCTTTAGCAAACCCAGACACTCCCTGTCAAGTTGAAGAAAGACAGTTTTAAACTTGTTTTTTTTTTTTCTTATTTGGAAACTTCAGCTAACTTTGTCTGGTGGACTTCACTATATATTCTAAGAAATACCCTAGTATTTGATTCTGATTCTAAAAATTTTTCAATGTCCTCTGACTAAAAGCATTAAAGATCTGAGTCATCTATTGTGGTAGTTAGATTCAGTTGTCAGCTTGGCCAGGTGAAGGCACCTAGTTCTGTTGCTGTGGACAGGAGCCAATGGTACATGAACCTCATCTGTTGCTCATTACATCTGCAGTCCGCTAGGAGGTGTGCCTTCTGCAATGAATGATGTTTGACTTAATTGGCCAGTGCTTAAATGAGAGAGCTCAACATATGCACAGCCCAAGCAGCTCAGCATACCTTATCTCAGCACTCGCAGCTCAGCCCAGGCCTTTGGAGATGCAGAAAGGAATGACCCCAGGGAAAGTTGTTGGAACGCAGAGGCCTGGAGAGAAGGCCAGCAGAGATCACCCTGTGCCTTCCCATGTAAGAAAGAACCTCAGATGAAAGTTAGTTGCCTTTCCTCTGAAGGACTAATGAAATAAACCCCTTTTATTAAAAGCCAATCCATCTCTGGTGTGTTGCATTCCGGCAGCTAGCAAACTAGAACATCTACTAAGTGGTACTAGAGGGTGAAATAGCCAAAGTCATAAATAGTGAAGACACAGAGGAATAGAATTCAGGAAATTCTTACATTTAATGGTTGGGGCTGGCATGGGTAGAAGAAATTTTAGCAGGAAAGATAGCAGAAAAATGAATCACTGTGGTCAGGAAAGAAACCAGCTTACCTAGGCAATTGTTCTAGTTGAAAAAATCCATCACTGGTTATTCCCAGGCGGGCACCTAAGTAGGAAAACATGATGTCTTCACGTAAGATTGCACTTTCTCTTGAAAAACAATCACAATGTTTTATGCAAGAACTAAACACTTTCTGAGCCCACATACTTGCTATTTTGATTAGTTTTCTGAAAGCTTCCATGGGGGAAACCGCTAAACAAGTCTTTCTTGAATGAACACTTTTATCTTCTCTCTAAGGAACTAAGATCTCCGTAGGTCTCATGATCAGACTCTTCACTGGCTCTGCTCCAGCCTGCTTCTCCCCGTTCTCTTCAGAAGTTGCCATCAACTCTCATCTCAATGTGGAAGACGTCCAAATGCACACTTCCAGTTTTGGCCTTCTTCCCAAATTCCAGTTCCATAAATCTAACTGTCCCATGACAACAGTTCTACTCTGCTGCAAATTCAATATATTTAGAATTGAACCTGAACATTATCTCACGAATCATGTCCCTCTCTCAAGTTTACCACTTCAGTTAAAGGAACCATGCCACCAATAATCCAAGCTCAGGGCGGGCTGCCGTGGCTCAGCAGGCAGAGCTCCGACCTGCCGTGCTGGAGGTCTGGAGTTCGATCCCTGGTGCCTCCTGCCCATATGCAAATTAAAAAAAAAATAATAATAATCCAAGCTCAAAGCCTTAAGTTATCAATTTGATTCCTTATCTTTCACCCCATCCCCCAACTCATCAATTACTTCAAAGACTGCTTTTTTTTTAAAATCCAAGGCATCATGATTAAAAGACATCCTGTCTTCAGAAATGAGATGAAATTCTGAATATGAAAATAAGTGTTGATGAAATACACCAATTGCTACTTCCTTCCCTGTGTCTTTTATGCCTGTTCTCCAGTGCCTGGCACACAGCAGAAGCTCAATAAGTGTCTACAGAACCAAGGTGAACTTTTCTATCACCTTTCAGGTGGCTTACACTGTAGTTCCCAGTGAACTGTATCACCCACCTCCTGCATAGACTATGCAACATCCTTCCAACCGGTCTGTCCCTCCTCTATGCTATTCCCCTTTAATTAACGGTCAGATTAGTTTTCCAGAATTATCACTTTGATCTTGTCCCTACCCTACTTATAGGTATGTAAGTATACATACTTATACTTAATAATTATTTGCCACTGTTATGAATTACAGATTCCTTAATTTGACTTTAAGTCTACACAATTTGGCCCCAACCCAACTCCAGTCTAAGCACCAGGTTTTTACCTTTTGGAATTTTGACATTAGAAACCTGGATGAATAACCATCCTTCAAAGACATCTTTATTTACCCACAGTTCTTCTAGCCTTCCACTTTCTCAGCACCATGCTCAATTTAGGAGCTTCTTTCCTAGGAAGTCTTTTGGTTCAGACCTCCCCAAAGTAAAGTGACCCACCGCTGAGTGTCCAAATCCTCATTGTCCACAATCATCTTTTATTTTGCTCTTTTGTATCAGTTTCTATTATATACTTTTAAAAAATTATAAATATATATGTTAAAATTTAAAAAAGAACAGTGGAGACAACCAAAAGAATAGGCTGAGCCCCCAACCTTGGGGTTTGTTCATATGAAACTTAACCCCACAAAGGATAGGTCAAGCCTACTTAAAATTAGGCCAAAGAGTCACCCCCAAGAGAACCTCTTTTGTTGCTCAGATGTGGCCTCTCTCTCTCTCAGCCAACATGACAAGCAAACTCACTGCCCTCCTGTCTACGTGAGACATGACTCCAAGGGGTGTGGACCTTCCTGGCAACGTGGGACAGAAATCCTAGAATGAGCTGGGACTCAGCACCAAGGGATTGAGAAAACCTTCTCGACCAAAAGGGGGAAGAGTGAAATGAGACAAAATAAAGTGTCAATGGCTGAGAGATTCCAAACAGAGTCGAGAGGTTATCCTGGAGACTATTCTTACGCATTAAATAGGCATCACCTTTTTAGTTAAGATGTTACAGAGAGGCTGGAGGGAACTGCCTGAAAATGTAGAGCTGTGTTCCAGTAGCCATGTTTCTTGAAGATGATTGTATAATGATATAGCTTTCAAAATGTGACTGTGTGGGGCGGCTGCCGTGTCTCAGCAGGCAGAGCTCCGACCTGCCATGCTGGAGGTCTGGAGTTCAATCCCTAGTGCCTCCTGCCCATATGCAAATT
>PVIY010005141.1:0-96804 GCA_004026745.1 Myrmecophaga tridactyla | reverse complement strand
TCTGCCATGGCTCCTGCTCCTAAGAGAATTATTGGAGTGAGACAAGTTATTAAGAAAGGAGGGAACATGCCAAAGGTTAGATATGAATTGGCTCTGGGAGAAAAACAACCTTAGAATCATTAACCTAGAGGGCTTCTGAGAAGATAGGGGGGCCTGCTGGGAGACAAAATTATTGTTTTACTCTTTCTTATATATCTATATTTTTTGTTGAGAAATCTGTACACATATATAGTCCATACCTGGTATACAACTAATGGCTCACAATACCATCACACAGTTGTGTCTTCCTCAACACGACCATTTTTAGAACATTTAGAACACTTCTTCAGAAAAAGAAAAAACCCTTACGTCCCATACCCACTACCCCTCCCTCTCATTGACCACTAGTATTTCAATCTACACAATTTTTTTTATCCCCCCTTTTATCCTTGTTGTTCTTTTTACTCATCTGCCATATCCTGGATAAAAGGAGCATCAGACACAAGGTTTTCACAATCATATGGTCACTTTGTAAAAGCTATATAGTTGTAATTGTCTTCAAAAATCAAGGCTACTGGACACCGCTCAATAGTGTCTGGTTCTTCCTCCCAGCCACTCCAATACACCATGAATTAAAAAGGGATCTGTATAATGCATAAGAATAACCTCCAGGACAATCTCTTGACTCGGTTTGAAATCTCTCAGCCACTGAAACTTTATTTTGCCCCATTTTTCTTCCCCATTTTGGTCAGAAAGGCTTTCTTAAGCCCATGATCTCAGATCCCTGCTCATCTGGGAAGTCCTGTCCCACATTGCCAGGGAGATTTATACCTCTGGGAGTCATGCCTCACGTAGGAGGGAGGGCAGTGACTTCACCTGCCACGTTAGCTTAGTGAAAAGGACCACATCTACAACAAAAGGGGTGCTCTAGGGGTGACTCTTAGACATAATTATAAGTAGGCTTAGCTTTTCCTTTGTAGGAATGTTTCATAAGGGTGGACTCCAAGATCAAGGGCTCAGCCTATAGAATTGGTTGTCCCCACTGCTTACAATAATATCAGGTATTCCCCAGATAGGGAAGTTGAATATTTCCCCCTTTCTCCCCAGTCCCCCAAGGAGACTGTGCAAATACTTTTTTATCCTCTGCCCAAATTATTCTGGGATATATTACGGTATCACACTAACCTATACACACCCACAGGATCTCACACCCTATTCAAGATTCTGTGTAATTATGGTGTTCAAATAATCTGATCATATAAGTAAAATTAGACAATGTGCTACCCAAAATATAAATTTTGCACCAAATATACATCCTTTCCTTTGACCTCACACAGAAGTGAAGTTTTTAAATATGGACCATATCATCCTTTACCCTGGATTTTGCTCTACCGTAGTCCTATCCAAATCAGCTTCATTCGCATTTCTAGTTGAAGTCTGATCGCTTTTTCAACTTTTTAAACTGTTGCTGTATGGGGTAATACTGACTTTTATGGCTTCAGTGCTCTAACTCAGCATCTCAGGTGCCACATACAGACCTGAAGTTTCAGGGTATGACCAGGTTATACACAAATAGCTCAGTATCTCAAATTTTAGAAATAACAGTTACAACTCCTGATTATATGTGACTGCAATAAGAGCATACAATCTAGGACCCTTTACAATAGGCCCCAACCTGATAACCCATGCACTTAACTCCTGAGTTTGTACATTATAGTTAGTCCATATGATTGAGGCATGGTAATATTTACCTTTTTATTTCTGCCATTTCATTCAATATATAGTTCTTAAGGTTCATTCACCTAGCTGCATGCCTCACAGCTTCATTCCTTCTTGCAGCCACTCAGTAGTTTGTTATACGTTTATACCATAGCTCCCTCTTCCTTCCCTCAGCTGCTGTACCCTTAGGTCACCTCCATCCACTGCGAATCGCAAATACCACCTCCATAAACATCAGTGTGCAAATGACCATTTGTGTCCCCGCTCTCAGTTCCTCCAGGTATATACCTAGCAATGGGGTCTCAGGATCATATGGCAACCCCACCCCTAGCCTCCTGTGGAACCACCACACTGCCCTCCAGAGGGGCTGCCCCTCTCACCTTCCCTCCCAGCAGGGAATAGGTATATCTTTCTCCACATTTTCTCTGCTCATTTTTAAACAGCTTTATCCACACATCCTACAATCCAACCAAAGTAAATAGACCTGCCTTTGCCACCATAATCTATATGAAAAGAATATTGGTTTAGACTTGAGCAGTTTTCCTATTAACTCAAGGTGGGGAATAAAGATGACATCACATTCCTTTGATATTATAATTTCCACAGAGGGAACTATAAGTAAATATTAGTCTTGAAGAAGAAAATGCAATGAAAACATTTGCATATTCTTGGCTATTCATAAAATTTTTTAATGCATTTGCTTTCTACTGATTCTCACAGCTCTCCATTTTGCAGATTAGCAAACTGAAGTTCAGAACATTTAAAGGCCTTACCAAACGTGGGAGGTGTTGGTGCAAATGTGCTGGTAAAATGGTCAGTGCTCCTTTTCCCATCCCACACTCCCACCCTCCCATGGTCTTCCTGGGGAGAGAACTTCGCCAGATGAAACAGATGCGGGAACAATGGCCCCAGGCACCGAGAAAGAGAGAAATGGCCTGGTGAGCAAGTCTTCAGGTGGAGCCTCTGGACAAGGTATGGGAGAGGGAGCAACTCCAGTATGACACCTTTCATGTAGCACCTACTGGGTGCCGGCCCTGGGTGCCATTGGGAGACAGAGCCAGTGGCAAGGACAGGACAGGTGTGTGAGTAACAATTACCACCTCGAGTGACAGATACAACGAGAGGAGCATGTTTAGGGAACAGTGTCCATTCAGAAGAGAGATTCTGGGGTGTGGGAAAGGAGTTGTGGGTCAGAAAATGCTTCAGAAAGGAACACTATTTTGAAGGATGAATAGGGCTATTTCCAGGGAAGAAAGTAAGGGAGAGTGTACCAGGCCACAAAAAAGAACTTGTGCAAAGCACAAAGCCTTGAAACACCACCGTGCGTTCAGGGCAATGACAATTATTCTAGCAGTGCTGGTCAGAGGACAAGAGGAGAGGAGGGACACGGGGCTGACAATCAGGCAACTGGATCTTGGGGAATCTGAGGTGCTGTGTGGATGGCTGGGACTCTGGGAACCCCTGAAGGCCAGGGCCCGATGGCAGTGGGATCTCTCTGCCTCCAGAGGGCAGAGGAGATGGGCAAAGAATCCTCCAGGAAGCACAAATCCCAGACAGAGATGCTGGGCACTGAATGCAGGCAGCGGTAGAGGGGACACGGGAGGGACAGGTCGGGGAGATCTGAGATGAAACAGGACAACAGTTCATCCTACATCCTGGAAGACAGGGAGCTCATGGTTTGGGCCAAGCACTAAAGGAGGTGGAACTAAAGAAAGTGGGGGTGTTTACCCCCCCCCATGGGGACGGCAGCCCAGCCCCAGCAGCTGAGGGTCGCCACAGGTGTGAACAATTAATACTGCTGCTTCTTTTCATTTTAGCCAGTCTGGTGGTTCTTTTTTTTTTTAAATAGTAAAGCATATTTTAAAAATATAATATGGTGACCTATAGTAGATGGAAGGATTTTTGTAAAGTCTCTCAATGGGAAAAATTAAAAGTTCGCTCCTAAATCAACTCTGAAAGTTCCAGGACTCTGAAATCTTGTTCATACATCTTTAAAGGGTTTTCATTACTATTTCAGGTTAGGGAGCTTATTTTCTTAAGACTGTCCTACTATCATATACCAGAATCTAATGCATCATAGCAAACTACCTCAAATCTTTGTGACTAAAACAAAAACCATTTTGACTATCTCAGAAATTCATTAGGAATTGGGGCAGGGTTCAGCTGGGTCCTTCTGTGTCTCGTAGTCTCAACTGAGACACAGATGTGGATGTGTCACGCTTAGCTGGGGCTCGGGCTGGTCTGGACAGACCGAGGCAGCTTCATTCACCCGTCTGGTGCCAGCACGGGCAATGGCTGGAATTGTCTATATTAAATACCTAGGCGTGGTTTCTCCGACATGCTGGTGTACGCTGGCCTCAGAGTTAGTGTCCCAAAATAACCAATATATATATATATATATTTATCAAATGTCAAAAAGCTACCAGCCTAACTTTTATCACATTTTATTGGGTACAAACGAGTCATAAGAGCAGTCCAGATTTTTTTTTTTTTTTTTACCCCAAAGAATAGTTTATTCCAGCCCCTTTCAAAGGTGGATGGGGGGATAAATCAAATGAAAAACCCATCTCTCTCACATATACAATGAGGAAGCTCCTGGAGTGGCTTCAGTGCCATGCCACTGATCTATCCTTTTAGGAGAAAGAAGCTCACAACAGTAATGATTAAAAATGGCAAGAAGTTGCACCACTTAAAACATTTATTTCACATGATTTGCAGTATGCAATGTGATTTAAAAAAAAAAGAACTTTGCCTCAGTTCACATTATAAATTAATTTACAAATATAGAATTGTGCTAGAAACAATATTTTCAGAAGTCTATACGATGTATCACATACAGAAATATCCATAAAAACAAATTTTGTATGTACATAAGTGGGGATAGGTAGTCTCTTTGGTTTTGTTTCAGTATGATTTTTTTTTAAGTAATGCTGATGTAATTTATATTTCAGTAAGGCAGTTTTATGAGAGCTCTTTTCTGTATGTCTATTTCAGAATTGAAAAAGAAGCTTTAAAGTAACACTGTCTCAGAAGATGACACAAGCAGAAAAATTTTAATTTTTTAGTTTGTGCTCCTTCTTTTAAAAAAAATTTAAAAGCAGTAACACATCAAAGATCCAAAAGCAGGACACAAAGGCAATTCAAAAACATTATCTGCATCTTAATGGAAGGCTATTCTAAGAAATTCAACAACTATGCACATTTTAATGGACACTTTGTGAATAAATTATTTCATTCAGCAAATGGTGGCTGTGTGTTGCCATGTACTGGGAACTCTGCTGGGCACTGGGTGGGTGTTTTAGTTTGCTAGCTGCTGGAATGCAACACACCAGAGATGGATTGGCTTTTAATAAAAGGGGATTTATTTCATTAGTTCTTCAGAGGAAAGGCAGCTAACTTTCATGTGAGGTTCTTGCTTACGTGGGAAGGCACAGGGTGATCTCTGCTGGCCTTCTCTCCAGGCCTCTGGGTTCCAACAACTTTCCCCGGGGTGATTCCTTTCTGCATCTCCAAAGGGCTGGCTGAGCTGTGAGCGCTGAGATGAGAAATGCTGAGCTGCTTGGGCTGTGCTACTTGAGTCTCTCATTTAAGCACCAGCCAATTAAGTCAAACGTCCTTCATTGCAGCAGGCACGCCTCCTAGCCGACTGCAGATGTAATTAGCAACAAATGAGGTTCACGTACCATTGGCTCATGTCCACAGCAACAGAACTAGGTGCCTTCACCTGGCCAGGCTGACACCTGAATCTAACTACCACAGTGGGTGACCACAAAAGCTATCAAGATGGAGATACTTTTGAACATTGAGTCCAGCCCAGATTTAAAGGCAGAAATTAGAATCCACCTCTTGATAACAAGTGGCCAAAACCACATTGTAGCAGCCTTCTTTGGGCTGAGGTAATTGTGGTGGCCACCACAGATCTATCTTTCATACTTTCCCTCTCCTTATCTCCCTTTCCATACTCTTCCGTATTTTCTCACTCTCCCCTTTCCTCCCCTTTCAGCAAACTAATTTCACAAGGATTCCCACTGGACATTAGTTAGTCCCTTCCTCCCCCACCCTTTCCCCATATCTTCAAACTCTTCAACTTCTGGGTGAGAGGTTACTTAGACACTTAGAACCATAGCCTATTAGACTGGAAGGGGTGTGAGTATTTCTAGACACACTTTACACATGAGGAAGTTGAAGCCCAGAGAGGAGAAGGGAATTTCCCAAGGTCCTACTTCAGTGAGTACCAGCATACTGGAGCACAGCACAAAACTCAAAATGTCCACAGCTTCCTTTCCATTTCTGACTACTTGAGACTAATGCCACTTGTTTCTGTTCTACAGTCATTGCCTCACCATAACAATTTTCTTTTGACCTGCTGGGTCCAAGGGTGAGACCAGCGATTTCAGGTTTCTGTACCCAGAGAAGCCAGTCTCAGACCTCACTCGAGCCAAAACTTCAGAGATAGATGGGGGACTGTGGGTGGAGCAAATCAGGATCAATGAGGCCTGCCCCCTCCATTTACCCCTCTGCAATGACAAAGCAAATAGCACCTTTACGTTGGATCCTAAAGTCCAAGGAATCTATGAGCACTGCTATCAACTAGCAGCCTGCAGACCAATTCTGAAAATTCCCAAGCATCTGGGGATGGAGAATTTAACTCAGGCTGTTGACAACTGAAGTCGGGCTGGGGATAAATCTGAGTTGTCATAGGCTGAGAAGACACAGCTTTATAGCCAGGCCCAAGAGACAACAACTCTCTTATGTTAAAGTCTGTTTCTTCTGATATGGACTCGAAAGAGGAGGGACCCAGGACCCAGAGGGGATCCCAGTCTCAGCCACCAGACATCCCATAGCATCAGGGCTAGATTTGAGGGGAAGAACATGGGCTGGAGAAGACGCAGAGTATTGGTACAATCAGATTATGGGATCTGAATAATCAGTGATATGGGAATAACCTGCCAAGAAGCATGTCAGAATATTTTTAATCCACCAGCTTTGGACCCCAAGACTTTTTAGGCTATGATATGGGTTGTCACTTTGGGGCAACAGTGAGAGTCCCTAAGGACATCTGTGTGACTGGGCAGGGGCAGAAAGGGTATCTGTGAGGATGATGTTGATAAGAAAGGATCAAGTAACTATTTGCATTGATACAGCCTGTCACTCCTTTAGGGGAAAGGCCATGTCTCATTCGGTTCTGGTCCCCAGGCCTAGCACAGGTGTGGGGCATGATGGCACACATAAGGAGCTCCACGAATGCTTGTTCTCATGGCCTGCGGTGGTCATTAGTCATCCCCCTGCATCCAGGCACAATTCTGGCCAAGGATTCTGGCCATCCATGGGTCCCCTCCTCCCACACTCCTTCCAGCAGCGCTTGTCTCTCTGGCGGGAGGTTTAGGACATGGAGAGCCTCTGCTAATGGTTTTCAGTCCCTCCTTGTCCACAGGCAGACTAGCAGACCTTCCCTAGGGGCTCTCCTCTCTGGGCAGCCCTGGGCTCTTGTTCCTGCTGGTGTCCCTCCCAGCAACCTACGTGTTTCTTTCTGCCAAGCAAATAAAGGGTGATTTCTTTCCTTTCCTATCCCCTTCTGAGGAAAGAAAGAAAAGGAAAATAAAGAAAAATCACTAAACCAAAAGAAAAATCCTCAGCCTAGAGTGTAAATTCCCCTGTGAGTGTAATTTCCCAAGACTCTCAGTGGCCGGAGCCCTTGCCTGTCCCTTATCCTTGCCCTTTGGGAGATTAACGGCCATTTATAGGAGGTCTGTGTATATCATATGTAAAATCTTCTCTCAACTTTCTCCCCAACTTTTTAAAACTTTTGCCACATTTATTAGGCTTTCTAGATGTAAACAGGTTGCTGATGTATCATAGAGATAGAAAATCATGCCTTATAACGCCCATTTTTTAGGGAAAAAAATCATAGAAATGTGTTCTGGAAATGACATTGAAGGGAAGGAACACACATGCAGGCTTGCTCTGTGGGCTAGAGGACAAGGAGCAGGAGGCTGAGAAGGGGAAGAGAAGAAGGTTCTATGCCAGACTGGTCATATTTAGAAGACATTATAATTGTTGTTCTGTGTTTGCATTTTATTCCTCTCTACTTTCTTTATAGTTGACAATGCTAAGTGCTTTTTTGTTGGGAGCAGTCAATACGGATGTACACTGAGTTTAGCAATGCCAGTAACATGGCCGCCAGAGCGGAGCCCATTTCCTTGTTCTTCTTTCTCCCCGCTCCTTTGTTCTCTGTTTCCCGTCACTGCCCAGGCTGATAAAGCAGTACGCAGGCACAAGGTGCGAAACTAAAGTCTGCCTTCCACCCCAGCAACAGCAGCCACCAAACCCTGAGCCTTGTAGCTCACCCTAGCAACAGCAACAGCCAATCCCTAACTTCCACTTCCTTACCCACCACTCCTCCCCTTCCCAAGAGTATATATGCTTTGTTCTCTCAATAAAATTTTGCAGCTTGATCAGAATATTTGTCTTGCTGTCATTCTTCGTGTCTCTTGTCCCATACCATTCTTTCCCTCACAGGAGTTGGAGCCTTGGTTGATCGTCCCGCGGGCCGGGACACTTTTTGAAATATCTCATCTTCCTAGATTTTCTGAAAGTGCCTAACATATGTTTAAAATAGAGGTAGTAAAATGACACATTTTGTAATTATCTTTTTGTTAAAATTCTTATGAAATATTATAGGGTCTTTGGAATGGTCAAACCACTTCTCTGAATAGCACACGTTTTATGTACTGACCTGGGGGAGGAGGCAGAAGGAAACGCAAAGAGCTCTACGCCAGGGTGTTTATAATGAGACAAGATTAACCATTGTCCCTATGTTTGCACCTTTGGTTTTATTTTGCTGTATATATATAGTGTATATAATGGATGAACATGGCCTATTTATATCTCATCTTCCAGATGTTAAAAAGATTGCCAGTGTAGGACAAAAACTATAGTTAGTAAACTAATACAACTTGTACATTTTGTGTTAAAATTCCTAGGAAAGACTATCTTTTGAAATTTTGAGCATTATAGCCCCCAGGGTTTGTGAAGGAGGGATAAAAGATAAGGGTTCTGAACCTGAATGCTCATATACCATCTCAGTCTTTATCGTCTATCTTTCCTTCTGATTTCATTTGTGCCCCCAGGCCTCCTCCCTCTATCATTCTCACATTCAGCTTCATTCAATTTTCTAACATTATTGTATTCCAATTAGGCAGTATTGTGCTATCCATTTCAGAATTTTTACCATCAGTCCCATTGTACAATCTGTATCCCTTCAGTTCCAATTACCCAATATCTACCCTATTTCAATCTTCTGATGACCTCTGTTCTTAACTGAAATTATCCAAGTTCATTCATTAATGTTAGTTCATATCAGTGAGACCACACAGTATTTGTCCTTTTGTTTGTGGCTAATTTCACTCAGTATAATGTCCTTAAGGTCCATCCATGTTGTTACATGCTTCATGATTTTATTCTGTCTTGCAGCTGCATAATATTCCATCATATGTATATACCACAGCTTCTTTAGACACTCATCTGTTGATGGACATTTGGGCTGTTTCCATCTCTTCACAATTATAAATAATGCTGCTATAAACATTGGTGTGCAAATGTCCATTTGTGGCCTTGCCCTTATGTCCTCTGAGTAGATACCTAGCAATGGTATTGCCAGGTCATATGGCAATTCTATACTTAGCTTCCTGAGGAACCACCAAACTGCCTTTCACAGCAGTTGCACCATTTGACATTCCCACCAACAGTAGATAAGTGTGCCTCTTTCTCCACATCCTCTCCAGCTCTTGTCATTTTCTGTTTTATTGATAATGGCCATTCTGATGGGTATGAGATGACATCTCATTGTGGTTTTGATTTGCATTTCCCTAATAGCCAGGGAAGGTGAGCATCTTTTCATGTGCCTTTTGGCCACATACTCTTGAAGAACTTTGATCATTAACATCCTAGATAACCATATCCACTCTCCATTCTCCACTCCAGCATGTAATGGTACACCCATCAATTGTCCCTCCCCATGGCTGCCTCATTCTCCAGTTATACTCTCTCTCCCTCCTTCCATGGCTGATCCCATTCCTGCCCCCAGCATCATTTCCTTTCTCCCATATTCTTTCCCACACTCTTTCCTCCAATCCCCTTACTCTTTTCTCATCATTATTCTCAGATCTGAGGGTCTCTTCCTCACTCCAGCTCATGTCCCACCAAACACACTCATGATGTGAATTGAATCTCCTCCCTGGAGCCCCAGTACACAGACTTTGAGGGTGAAACTTCCCGGTCCAGGAAAAAAAGAACCCACGATAGACTTCTCAGGCTGCCCTGGGTGAGGAGGAACTGCAGAAAGACTGGATCTCTTTGCTAGCAGTCAGGACTGCTGTCCTCTCTGAGGCTGAAGCTGCCTTCCCTTCCTTATTTTCCAGGGGCACAAAAGCTTGAACATATTTATATTTATTACCTGATTTGGTTTGATTCAGAGTCAAGGTCTTGGTGGGGTGCTAATTTATGTAAGCCAAATACAAATGAATATGGAAAAATATGTGAACCTGGATTTACAGAAAATCAGAGGCTTCCCTAATGGGAAGACTTAGGGAAATTTTGGCATCTACTTCCCAAGAGAAATTTAAAAGTAGCGTGGCCTCTAGTTGGGGCTTGGGGAGGAACACAGCTGGAAGTCTTTCACAGGAAGCACAGTCTGGTTCTGTGTCCCTGTCTGTACAGAAATCAGAAAGAGAAAAAGCATCTGGCCATCAAGCCTTCCCCTTTTGCTCCTCTACTGTCTCTGGGCCCTGACTCAGCTCCAAGCATCCAAACCACTCTACAATGTTCATGCTGGAGATCAGGGGACCCAGGGCGCTACACATCTTCACAGAGGCATTTTATTACATTTCACTGCCCGTGTCAGCACTCCACTATTCTCTCTCTTGCATCTCCTGTACTGAACCTTCTCTACTAATCTCTTATTGGATGTGACTGATCAAGTAAGCAGAATTCTGGAGCTTGGCCAGGGAATTGAGGAGGTCTGGATGGCCCTAAAAAGAAAGCCTCAGAAGATAGCTCTAGGGGAAGTCAAATGTGGCATAGAGCCTTAGGCATCTCATTTCCTAGAGGAGGGAGAAATAAACCAGCCCAAGAAAGGATAGGAAAGAGAAAAGTGGCTCCAGGAGCCCATTCTTCTGACCCAATGTTAGAAACTCACCTTTTCTTAACTATTTCAAGACAAGGAAAGATTCTTTCAACATCTGTCTATCAATCTACTAGATTCATCAGAAAATTTTTCCTTATTTTGGTATAAATGCTGGTGGCTGCCATTAGAAGTCATTTTCTTCTAATACTTTCTTCCAGGTAACTAGAAACCAGATTGTGGTAGTTAGATTCAGTTGTCAACTTGGCCAGGTGAAGGTACCTAGTTCTGTTGCTGTGGACATGAGCCAATGGTACGTGAACCTCATCTGTTGCTCGTTCCTTTCTGCAGTCCGCTAGAAGGTGTGTCTGCTGTAATGAATGATGTTTGATCTAATTGGCTGGTGCTTAAGTGAGAGAGCTCAATGTAACACAGGCCAAGCAGCTCAGCATAGCTCATCTCAGCACTTGCAGCTCAGCCTAGGCCTTTGGAGATGCAGAAAGAAATCACACCAGGGAAAGTTGTTGGAACCCAGGGGCCTGGAGAGAAGTTCAGCAGAGATCACCCTGTGCCTTCCCATGTAAGAAAAAAACCTCAGTTGAAACTTAGCTGCCTTTCCTCTGAAGAATTAATGAAATAAATCCATCTTTATTAAAAGCTAATCCGTCTCTGGTGTGTTGCATTCTGGCAGCTAGCAAACTAGAACACAGATGTACCCTGCTATTAAGGTGATACTCCAGCAAACCTTTGCCACATTTTGTGAAAAGACCTGAAAGAATCTCCCCCAAGATCAGGGACCTCTCTGCAGTTTCACTTTGAGGGAATCACTCAAACTGAGTCCGCCACCTCTCCAGAGGACAGGGAGCTGTGTGTATTGATTCCAGTTTCCCTAACTAGATAGAAAGCTTGCTGAGGGCCAACTTCCAGTTCGTATTTGGGACTGTCTAGAGGAAGGAAAAGATGCTCATCTGCATATTTAAAAGGGGAAGGGAACACTGCCTATGTCAAGTATATTATCTTCTTTAAGTCTCACAATAGTTCCACTAAATTCACATTCTCCCCATTGTACAGATGAAGAAACTAAGGCCAAAAGAGTTAAAGTCAGTTGCCCAAGTGTAATCCAGCTGATGAATAGTTGTTACAGATCCTGTCCATCAGTATTCATTCTCTCTTTTTCTTTCTATAGTTCTTAGCACTCTTGCAATTAGTTGGGACTATGTGGAGATGTGGGCAATGAAATGCGGGCAGAAGAGATTTTTGCCACTTCAGGCCCATAAAAACCTCCTGCAGGTGTCCTCCACAACTCTTTCCCAACCCTATCTGGATGACCCAAGGCAGCACGAAGGCATGTGATGAGGACGGGAGGAGCCCAGGTCCCCAAATGAGGACATGGAGCAGAGAACCCTTCACCCTGCACTTTGCCACCTGCACTGGACTACGACTCGGGTAAAAGAAACCTTCACTGTGTCAAGCCACTGAAAGTTTGGCTTATTTCTGACTAACAGCATGGTGGAAGCAAGATTGGAAACCAAGTCCGTCAAACCCCAAAGATCATTCTCTCTCATTAAGCCATATTGCCACTCAATGTAGTAGAAATACAAAAGCTGATCTACAAAATAGTATTTAATCCAACATTTTGCCTCCCTTCCTCCAGTGCCTCTCCCTCAACCAAGAACTAAATTTCTAAGGCTCTCATAGAAAAATTGGGTACACAAAAATATAAAATCAGGGAGTGGCAAATTTTGTTGACTACCTGTGAGCACCATGGTAGACAGAACTATTTTCGTTGGTATTTAGTGTCTGGCAAAACCTTTTTAGCATTCATACCAGTAAGGGACCACCCTCTCCACCTTCACCCAAGAACCACCTTTACCTGAGGCTTCATCCCATGGGTGTAGCATTGTGAATTTGAAGGATGTGGAGCACAGTTAGGTCAAAAGACAAGCCTGCCGAAGCCAGTAGCAATGATTTGTAGTTCACCAGTGCATCAGATCATTCCTGCAGCAAGCCAACAAGACTGGGTATCATCTAAAGCCCACACTGTGATCGTGGTGTAAGGAAACATACTTAACCAACCACCCTCTCTGCCAAAGGCTGTCATTGTCATAAATATAAGCTAAGATTTGCCATTAGTTTTAGAGTGATAGAATCAGCCCAACTTGATTTTGAAAAAGAGGGGAGGTAAAGGGTCATTGGCAAGAAAGGGAAAAGGATGAGGTAAAGGGTTTTTTAAATTTCTATTGAAATAGGAAATCCTGTAAATATAATTTGCAGGATTAGGAAAACCTATCTAGTCTCTGCCAAAACACCTCCACTGAGATTCTATGCTAGAGAATTAGTCCTTAGTTAATGCTGTCCCTTCCCCTTAAAACTATAATCTGTCTGGAAGAAGTAACCCACACCATCTTTTCATTAGTGACACCTTACTGGGTACAGGGCTTGATGGGAATATTTCATGAGTCCTTACCATGTGCCAATTATGGCTCTAGGATCTTATTTTATTCAATTTTCCCATTTGTAGCTTGAGAGAAGCTAAGTAAAGGTCCCTGCTTACAGTGGCAGAATCCAAACTTGAGCACAGCTTTGTCTGACTCTGAAGTCCTTGCTCATTGCTCTGTACCAGAGTTTGTTAACTGAGGCTGCTCTTCAGAATCACCAAAGGCATAATGTAAGAGTAGATTTCTGGGCCTGGAATCACTCTTCAGGGGCAGGGACCAGCAATTGGGGCTCTTCACACACACCCCAAGTGCCAATGAAGATGAGCCAAATTTGGGAAGCACTATGCCATGCCACGCAGAGGGAGATAGGAAGAGGGCAGGTTGAGCAAGGTTGCCAAGGGAATGAGGAGGAGAGGAGAACAGAAGGGACCACATATGGTGTTGTCTAGGGCTGGCCCTGCTCAGAGAAACCCTGGTGCCTGCCACTCAGGATTTGAGATCCTGACCATGGGTCAGTGGACTCGCCTTCTCCCATGGGCACCATTTGCCGACTCCAGGCCCTGGAAGATAATGAATGAAATCAAGGTAAGGCATTTCTAGTCATCTGTTTCCCTTAAATTCCTGCAGTGGAAAGAAATATCATATATGTGGGATTCAGCTGCAAAGAGTCATCTCCAGACCTATTTTTAAACACACCAGAAATAAAGAAAAGCCCAATGTGCTAGTCATTTTCCTGGTGCAGTAAAACTGCCTCTAGTTAGTACTCATCAATTCCCAGCCTGTTATCACTTAGAGGCAGCCTGTTGAAGCTGGCTGTCACACTGTCTTGGAAGCCAATTTATGAAGAGTACAGCCAAAAGGGGGCTGAGGGTGTTGCTCAGCCATCAGGAACTGAATAGCATATTTTAATACATAAATCAGAGCT
This sequence comes from Myrmecophaga tridactyla, assembly GCA_004026745.1. NCBI lineage: Eukaryota > Metazoa > Chordata > Mammalia > Pilosa > Myrmecophagidae > Myrmecophaga > Myrmecophaga tridactyla. Next base: position 82,622 of record PVIY010005141.1, on the reverse strand, counting down.
ACAGGAGCTGTATTTGGCAGCAGTAATAACTGCCACCATTATGGAGAACTTGTGATGCACAGGTACACAATCTCTTATCCATAGCGTAACTGTATAATTTATCATCTAAGCTGGGCAATTTTGAAAATGAAAGGTGGGGGGAATTAATAATTTCACTCATTTTCAGAAAATTTTGGAATATTCTTCAAATTGTGGCAATACTCTGTTTGCTAAGTGCTTTTTATATTGTGGCAGAGATGTTAGCTGTCCCATGGTATATGTCCACTCTTTTTCACTTGGTAATAAGACTTTTTCACTTGGACCTACAGTGGCCTGGAATAATGACTCCATTTTCTAGTATTCTTTGCAGCTAGCTTTGGTCATGTGATTAAGATCTGGCCAATGATACTTGGCCAAGTAGAAGATGTGATCAGGACCGAAATTTAACCCACATGCACAGGTACTGATTTACCAGGTGCTTACAATGGGTATCTGTCCTGATTAATCAATGCCCATGTCATACTGGCCATCAAATATTTTGAGAATTACTTCATGTGTGTAACTTCTAGGAAGTCTCCTTTAAGGAAAGGGGTGTGCTCCCTTATCACCCCCACACACCCCCTCCCCCCCACAATCCTGCTAGCTGGAATGTGGACATGATGGATGGACTTTGAACATCTACTTTGGGCTGTGAAGATGAAGGCCACATCTTGGAAAAGAAGAATCAGAAAGTTGGAAGGATCCTGGGTCTTGATGACACCCTTGGATGGCCTACCTCTGGGCTTTTTATGGGAAAGTATAATACCTTTTCCATTTAAGTCACTGTTAATTTGCATTTTCTGACACTCTCAACTGAACCTGTTTTCTAGGACTTGCACTGATTGGGCTGCTTAACAAAGAGCCCCAAAATCTCAGACGGTGACACAGTTATTTCTCATTCCAAGGTCTGCATGTTGACTGGGACAGCTCTGCTTCAGGCTGTGGGTCATGTTCAGTTCTGTTCCATGCTTCTCTTCATTCTGGGACTAGCAGATACTGGGGAGATGCTCTCCTCCTCGTGAGTGGAAGAAGCTAGGAGACCAAGTCAAATCACACAAGCACATTTAATGCCTTTTCTCAGTGTTATCCGCGCATTCTATTAGCCAAAGCAAGTTAGAGGACTCTGACATCAGGGAGGGAACTTTAGTTATAAGTACAGGGAAAGTAGAGATCTGTTTATGATGATTCACAAAATTGATGCAGGTACAACTTAAACCTATGTGTTGCATGTGCAGCAGGGACTTCAGAGCATCCTGGGCCCATTCCATCATTTCCAGCATTGCTGGGGACCCTCATCACTGCCAGAAACTCTAATGATACCACCACTGGCCATAGGCACTGGCAGGTGGTGGCAATGAGACTAGGTTCCCTTCTGTTTTATTGCCCAGATATGGTGATCTTCCCAAGACCACACAAAGATGGGGGCTGAATAGGCCTCCTCTGCCTTACATTAGGGTCTGTTTCCAAAGTGCCTCCTTCCTCCAAACTTCCTTTGAGAGTTTCTATGCAGGCACTGTGTGCAGCCCCCACCCCTACTTCTGGGGAGAGAGAGAAGGCTCTTCCAGAAGTACCTTCTGAAGAGTGAAGAAGTTCATTTCCTACAGTTCTTCTACAAGCCATTCCCATCTCCTCCAGCTTCATTGTCCCATAGCCATGGTTCACCTCCCAACCATTATCTAAGGCATGGCAGATTCCTGAAAGAAAATAGGAACAGAAGTGAGGGGTAGAGGTGGGTATTAGAAGTGTTGCCCACTCCTAGCTAATAGGGAGCTGGGTGTGAGGGATGAAGGACCTGGCAGATTTTGTGTGACCGCTAGCAAATCAATTCCTTTTCTGGGTCTGGGTGTCTTTATTAGTTAACAGAGGGGGTTGCCTTTGATGGCATTTAAGGAGTCCTCCAGAATGAGAACTTGTCTCTCAGAGCTATAAGTCTATGCAACTTGGAGAGAACAAGAAGGAACAGGCCAGGGTGTGGGTTCACGGTGCCTGGAAGGATACCGTGGTGGAAGCCTAGACAGCTAGGGGAAGCATGAGTCTAAAGTTCAAGCTCTTTAGGCCAAATGAAATCGTGAAGCCCACCAAGCTCAGCTACAGCCTGCCTCTTGGCCGCCGTCAGGGTCATAGTGTTGTACACAAAGGTTGTGGGCTGCAGGGGTCCTGTTTGCATAGAATGCAGTATGGACGGCTGGAGCTGTAGCAGCACTGGTCTCAGCCCTCGTCTCTCCCTGCCTCAAACTTAAGTTCCAGCAAATCCAACTACCCTTAGTCCCCAGCACACATCATGGTGACTTCTGGTGTCCAAGTTTTTACTCATGCGGTTCCCTCTCTCTGGAATACCAATATCCCCTTTCTTCTTTCCCTCACCCCACCTTCCCCTGACTCATGCCTCCTCATCCTCTACCCTTCACCCCGGGGTACCCTTTGCCTGGCTTCCCCCACCCTCCAAGCTCTCTGTGTGGTTCCCTGTGCTCACCACACTGGACTGTGATTATCTGCTGGTGGACCTCTGGCTTCCCCCACCCTCCAAGCTCTCTGTGTGGTTCCACTGTGCTCACCACACTGGACTGTGATTATCTGCTGGTGGACCTCTGGCTTCCCCCACCCTCCAAGCTCTCTGTGTGGTTCCACTGTGCTCACCACACTGGACTGTGATTATCTGCTGGTGGACCTCTAACTCCTGTCCGTTTAGACTCTCAGCTTCTTGGTGACACTGTACCTTATCCATCTTATTTTTCTAGAAGATTCTGCCTCAATATCCCCCAGTTTAGCAGGGGAGACACATTCCACCACACCTGGCTGACTTCCTCCACGATCATTTTGTGTCCTCTGCTCAAGGGACTCAAGGAGCTGACAGGCAGAGGAGGTTCCCAGGACTGGGAGGCAGGCCTTGAGGGGGACACCCTGCAGGATCCTGAGGCCTGGACTCACACCAAGCTTTACAAATCTGAGAGCAAAGCATGTGGCCATTGAAGTGCTGAATTTCACACAAGGCGATCCTGAACTGGCTTCTCTCTCTTCCCTCAACTACTACTCTAAACACATAGAAATTCTTGATATCTTTTTTTTTTTTCTTTTGCACAGTCAGGCACCGGGAATTGAATTGAGGCACCATGTCTCCGGCATGGCAAGTGAGAACTCTGCCACTGAGCCACCATGGCCTGCCTGATACAGTACTTTTTTAAATACATATTTTACATGTAGCTGAGTTTCATTTATATGGGAGAGAGAATGGGGGAAGTCTCAGGGTCCAGAAATGAAAAGGTAAACCATAGCAGTGAGTGGAAGTTGAAACCAGTGACCCAGTGAGGAAAAGTGGACTTCAGCTATGCTGTTACCAATCTTCTTATATGTCCAGCATCTTTCATGGGACCTGACACATGATAAATAGGATGAATATAAATTCAATGAATAAATGAATGAACAAACTGGGGAGGAATAAAGCTGGAAGAAAATTTATATGTGGATAATATAACCTACATTTATTTTCTCACCCTCTCTATTTGTCACACATATCACATCTGTAGTCCAGTGAAATTGCCAACAGAAAAAGCACACTGCTTTGTAGGGGTAGGAGGAAAGAAAAGCCTTGCCTTAATGATGGAAAGAGAGTGAGTTTGGAGTATGAGGTCTAGTGGAGCAGGATAGCCTGGGAAGGAAACTTGAGGAGGTCAGGCATTTGAGGGTCCATCGTGCAGGCAAGTTTTGTGGAGAGATGGAATCCCTGTGTCTCTACCTGAGCAAGAAGGAGTCTGCAGCCTGGACAGAGAGGAGGAAAGAGGATTTGAGTGGGAAATTGGATCGCTAGGTGAGAAGTGGGAGAGCTTCAGCTGAAAGAGATAGAGACACAGAGGGATCCAGATGGGAGAAGAAGGGTGGGCTCTCCTGTACCCGCTTCTCGCACGACGCTTCAGTCCCTGAGTTAAGCCTTGGAGCCCTCAGTCCTGGCGTCCAGAGCTGTCTCAAGCCTGGTCATCTGGGCAAGAGTGGTCAATCCCTAACGTGGAGGTCCTGGCAGGACATTTTGTGATGTTTTCCAGACCTGGTTATTAGATTTGGGGCCTGAAAATCTGAAGCATCATTTATTTTATAAGAGACAAGAAATTTTCAGTGATTATTTCATCCTTTAATCTTTCTCCTCCTTTTCCCTTCTCTTTTCCTTCTGGAACACCCACAACACATATATTCGTGCGCTTCATGTTGTCATTCAATTCTGACACCCTGCTCATATTTTTCCATTCTTTTCCCTATATTTTGTTTTGTGTGTGGGATTTCAGATGTCTAGCCCTCTAGTTCACAAATCCTTTCTTCTGACTCTTCAAAAGTCTATTGTTGTAGATTTCCATGTTTTTTTTTTCATCTCTTCTATTGTGCCTTTCATTCCCATAAATTCTGTGATTTATTTTTTCAGACTTTCAATTTCTTCTTTTTGTTTACCCAATGTCTTCTTTATATCCTCTCTCAACTTATCAACTTTATTTGTGATGAGATTTTCCATGTCTGATTGAACATCCTGAATTAGTTGTTTCCACTCCTGTATCTCATTTGAAGTGTTGGTTTGTTCCTTTGTCTGGGCCATGTCTTCAACTTTCCTAGTATGACTCATTATTTTTTTGCGGGCATCTAGGCATTTGATTTCACTAATTAGCTTATTCTGGAGGTTGTTTTCACTTTTTTACCTAGAGTTTTCTTGCTGGATGGCTTTGTTCTCTTTTCTGTTCTTTGACATTCAGGTCTACTTATTCTAGACCTCTAGCATAAGTTCTGTTTAACTGATCAGAATTTTTCAGTTCTTGTTTTTATGTTGCATGCCCTGCCTATATGGAGCCTTTTTTTTATTTGAGGAGGGTCTCCTCAGATATTATAGACCCCAGTCAGATTTTCCCAGACCAGACTGGCATCCTCTCAGGAGGAAAGAGTCACCCACATCAGTTTTTCCTGAGGGGAGACCCAGCAGGGTGTCAGACTTTCCTATGAAGCCTCTGGACTCTGCACCTTTCCTATCCCACCAAGCACAGGGTGCTTGTCTGCCTGTGGCTTCCCACCAGCCTAAGAGAAGTGGTGCTGTTAACTTCAGCTGACTTTCCTGCTAGGGGCTGGCTGAGACAGAGGTAAGGTAGCAGGATGGCTTTAATTGCTTCTGTTTTCCAGCCCCCTGGAGCCGGAACTCCTTGAAGGAAGGATTCAACTTGAGCTGGGCCCCGCCCCTCTTTTCTTGGGAAAGATACACCCTTTAGGGAATTAACCCCTTTCACCTGACTAGTTACTTTGTCAGTCAGACAATCTTAATTGTGCCCTTGCCTAGGGCAGTGCTGGAGTTTGACAGTGCTTCCAGTTCTATTTAATGAGCTATTAAGTAAAAGAAAATACAAAAAGCCTTTTCAGAGCCGGACCCCTACCCCCTGGGTTTGCCAATCAAGAGCTTGAGTTGATACATCACTCTGCTTATCTCCAGGCCCTATGTGCCCCCTTTACTTGAGGTCCAGCCCTTTTCTGTTATTTTGTGTTGTCCAGCTCAAAAAGCCTGTGTTTTGTTTTGGTTTGGTTTTGTTAGCCCTGTCCCCTCTCTGCTGGGGCAAAAACTCCTAGTACCTTTTGTGCTTATTCCAGGTTTATCTGTGCTGGGAGCCTATTTTCAGCAATCAGAATTTGTTAATTAATTCTGCAACTGGGGCTTGGTTGAGCTAAGCCCTTCCTGCTAGTAAAGTGAGCTTCCTTTCCCTTTGGGGAACCAGCCTGCTACGTCCCTGGGGGAGGGGCGCCCGCCCTGGCTCGGGGGACTTACAGTTCTGTGTGGGGTCTCAGCCATTCCATCTTCTCCTGGCTGGTGTATCCTGTGTGTTCAGTCACTGTGGTGGCACCAGCAGTTGTTCTGTACTGTTCCTGGGTATTCACCAGCCCCTCTGGAGGAAGAACTAAATTCCTCACCTCACTATGCTGCCATCTTGCTTTGCCTAGCTGGTATCTAGTTCCATAATTTATTTTAAAGAAGAAGATTGAAATTAAAATTAAAGTGATCAGATTTGAATATTCAAGTCATGAATTTCATTAGGAGAATGTTTCTTTTTAGGTGATAACAATAACCACTAATGTGGAGTTTCTTTACCAATTTTGAGTGTGTCCCTAGGGGAGGATTAAACTGTTTGAAATGTTGAATTGCTGCGGCTGTAGAGAGAATGCTTCACGGGCCTGAGATGACGCCCCCCTCCCCATCCTCACCAACCCCCTCCAGGGGCAGGACAGGAGCCTCTCTGTCACTAAGTGCAAGGACAAAATCCTACCCTGCAGCTTCCACAAAAAGGTTACTTAGCCCTTTCCAAGCCCAGAAGCGGTCTGCTCAGAACTTTGAAGACTCACACTAGGACCCGGGTTCCCGCCGCGTGAACATGTGCGCATGCGCAACTCCGACTCCGCTGGGTCAGCTTTCTCCCGTCCTTCCTTCCATCACCCGACCTGCGTCCCTCGGCAGAGACATGGTGGGACTGGCTCTGTCTGGGTGTGGGTCTCACTCATTTTAATCGGAGGACATGGAGGCTACCAGAAGTTTTGCCTAATCCCCTGATACAAGGAACCTGCAAACTCCAAGACTTCTGCTTCTCTCTGCTGGTCCAAGTCAACCCGACGTCAGGTCACTGCAGAAGTGATCTTTGCTCGCAACGACGTCTTCCTGGGGCTAGAGCCACAGCCTGGGCCCCTCAGAGCAGCCCGCGGGAGAAGCTGCTGCAGTTAGGACCCTGCGACCACGCTGCAGCCCAGGCCAGCTCCGCCCGAGGCAAGGTTCATTCTTTTTCTTTTTTTAAAAAAAAAAAACTCTGTAGTTCTTCTAATTCCTTGAAGTTATGGACAGATAACCACACTGCAGACTCGCTCTCCATAAACAGATGTTAGTGATGGAATCAAATTAAACTTACTCAACAGTTAATAAGACTTGCAAAATATGAAGCATATAGTCATTACTTTGCTCCACGGTGATTGATCACGCTGGTCATTAATCAGCCTGTCCGCTGCCCTCCCAGGCCCTACTTTTCCCCAGTCACAGGCTCCGTATGTGCTTGTCAGCTTCCTGGATATTAGATGGTGTGATGTTATTTTTACGTGTCAACTTGGCTAGGCTATAGTACCCAGTTACGTAAACAAACACTAATCTAGGTGTTGCTGTGAAGGTCCTTTGTAGAGGTCATTAATGTCCATAATCAGTTGATTATAATCAGTAACGGAGACAACCCTTGCTAATGTGGGTGGGCACCATCCAATCAAGGCCTTAAGAGTAAAAAGTGAGGTTTTCCCAGAGAAGAAAAAACTGTGTCTCAAGACTGCAGTGTCAAATCAGTGATGAGCCGCCAGCCTCCTGGCTGCCCTCCACATTTGGATTTGCCAACCTCCACAGTCAGGTGAGCCAGTTTCTTAAAATAAATCTAAACAAATGCTTATTTTACAAACAAATATATTCTTCTTCTGGAGAACGCTGATGGATACAGATGGATTACTCAGCTTTGTTTTGGCTGTATAGTATCCAGTTTCCCTTTCCCACTGGAGTGGAATTTCCCACTGTGCAGAGGTCTGGGTGGTACTCCATCTTCGAGACCAAAATGGCCAAGTCGCCCTTCTTTCTACTCCCAGGCATCCAGGTTAGAGGCTTGAATCCCAGCATGAGCCAATAGGACACATCCATCTAGATTTCAGTCTTGATGAGCAACACAAAACCCAGAGGTGCTAGGATCCTTCCTCAGTGAGGAGGTTCCTTACAGCTGTTCCTGCTAAAAGGCATTCATTGTGCTTCCTACTTCTTTCCTGTGTTTCCTCCAAACTCACACCATTCCTTCCTTCCAGTGAATTCCCTTTCTGGGCTGCAACAACTGGACGTGGTCTCTGCTTCTTGCTCCTGAAAGCATCCCCCTGGGTTGTGGCAGGCACAGTTGGTGGTCTGCTCCCCTCTTTCCTGCTAACCAAACCCCGAGTTTTCATTTGTTCTACCCAGCTCAAGTGGATGGGTCATTACTGGTCAGTTGTATCCCCTTGTCCAGTGATTGGCCTAAAGACTAGGCCTGTGGCCCAGTTCTGGCCAAGGAGCCCAGAGGGGGGGTGGCTAGAGCTTCTGGGAAAGATTTTTCTCATTGATTGTGCCCCTTCCCCTTTTCCTCCTGTTTAGGAAGCTGACGCATGGGAAAGGTCGCTCGGAGTCACCATTGCCATCCCGCTGCCCTGAAGAAGGCAGACAGAGAAGGTGGAGGAGCCTGTGATCTCTCAGAGCCACCGTGCAGCCCTGGGAGCATCATGCTCAGGCCTGTGGGTTTTCTGTGATGAATAAGCCCCTGTCATTTAGTTATCTTATATCAAATGGTTTGTTACTGAGAACTGAAAGCATCCTGAAATTTACTGTTTTCCAAAATAATTAACCATACGTTGTTGGAGCTGGAAGATATCTGGAGGTCATCTTTCTTTGACTCGCATTGCCATGGAAGAATTGGAAACAATGCAGAGGCAGAGCCAGAAGGAGCAGCTGTGGCCAAGCACGCAGGTCAGGGGCAGTGGTTGGGAACCACAGCGAGAGAGCCTGGATCCTGGCCTCTAAGGGCTGTGGGTAAAGAGGCAAATACGAAGGGGCAGAGTGGGGCTCTGCTGAGCTCAGGCAACGCTGTGCCCAGAGACATCTGAGAAACCAGGACAGAGCTCAGGAAGGGCAAGGCATCTCCCAGCTCTTTCAATCCAGGCTGCTAGGTGTATGTACTCGTGAGTGCACACAAACACACATCTGTCCACACACATGCCTATACACAAGTGCACACATCTACCCACTCACATATGTAAATGCACATTCATGTACACATAACACATGTATACACACATGAACACATGCCACACATAGGGGAATGCAATCAGCAGCCAGAAACAGATTGAATCTGGTTTTTGTAACCATGCACACACACATACACACATGTACACACACACAAGACTTTGACCTTGGTGCCGCCTCCCAGCCTTTCTGAGTCTCTGGGATGTGCCTGTTTCCCCATTGGCTTGGTAGCAAGAACCTCTGACTTTCACAGATGAATGGTTTCTTTTGTGATTTCTGATTGATCTGTCATTCCCCTTACTTCCCCTCCCCCCTTCAGTTTTTCTTGCAGCTGTTCTTGAGCCCAAGAAAGTTTGAGGAGAGGCAAGAAATTTACTTTTGTGCTCTGCAGAGTTGCTTAAGAACCAGCCAAACAAGTTGGAATCCTGTTCTCAGGCGGCAGGCAGCTGGTGGATATGCAGCTGTGCTGTGATCTCTTTCAGGGCTTTAGAAAGCTGGCTCCGCACACCCCAGATCACACTTCCTATACCTGGGAAGTCAGTGCCTGAAATTCCACCATTAGAGATCCATGTAAATATTCCTGGGAGACATAACTCCACATAGGCTCCTCACGGTAAATGAGATTTACAGTCTTTTCAAGAGAGCAGACATGGAGAGGAATTAGGGTGGAGAATGGATCAGGTGTGCTGGTGCATTGAGGGTGGCATGGAGAAGCTCTCCTTCTGACCCAGGATTGACACTGCAAGTCTGTCCTGTTGACAGAGCCCACCCTGGGGAGCATGAGGTTGGAGGGGACAGTAAGTGGGAAGAGGGACAGGGCAGGGAGGAGGGTATTCAGACATGCTCGAGTCATCTTGCAGAGGCTCTGAGCCATCGAGGGAGTGATGTGTAGTTACTTTGATAGTGGCTGCTAGGGGGACACTAGAGGTTCTTTTTTATATACATAGTTTTTCTTATTAGAGCAGTTACATTTTTACAGAAAAAATCATGCAAAAAATAAAGAGTTCCCATATGCTGCCCCCCTCCCTATCATTAACACTTTGCATTAGTGTGGTACCTTTGTTACAACTGATGAAAGAACACTGTTGTAATTGTACTGTTAACTCTAGTACATAGTTTACATTAGGGGTCACTGTTTGTGTTATACAGTCTTATGTTTTTTAAAAGTCAATTCTTGTAACTTATGTACAACCTGAAATTCCCCCTTTTAACCACATTCAAATATATAATGCAGTGCTGTAATTATGTTCACAATATTGTGCTGCTATCACCACCATCCATTACCAAAATTTTTCCATCACAGTGAACAGAAACCCTGTACCAATTAAGCCTTAACTCCCCACTCCCTATTCCCATCTTGGCCCCTGGTAACCTATATTCTAGGTTCTGACTCCATGAGTTTACTCATCTAATTATTCCATATCAGTGAGCTCATACAATAGTTGTCCTTTTGTGTCTAGCTTATTTCACTCAACATGAAGTCTTGAATGTTCATCCGTGATGTTGCATTTATCAGAACTTCATTCCTATTTATAGCTAAATAATATTCAATTTTGTGTATATACCATATTTTGTTTATTCATTCATTGGCTGATGGGCACTTGGGTTGCTTCCATCTATTGGCAACTGTGAATACTGCTATTATGAATATGGCGTGCAAATCTGTTTGAGTCCTGCTTTTGATTCTGTTGGATATGTTCCTAGAAGTAGGATTGCCAGGTCATATTGTAATTCTATATTAACTTTCTGAGGAACTGTCTTCCAAAGTGGCTGTACCATTTTACATTCCTTCCAGGAATGAAGGAGAGTATTCCTATCTCTCCACATTCCCTCTAAAGCTTGTTATTTTCTGTTTTTTTTTTTTTTAATAGTAGCCATTCTAGTAGGTATGACATGGGATCTCATTTGACTTGAGTTTCCCAAATGGCTAATGATGTTGAATATCCTTTCATGCACTTTTTGGCCATATATGTATCTTCTTTGGAGAAATGTCTGGTCAACTCTTTTATCCATTTTAAAATTGGGTTGTTTGTCTTTTTATTGTTGTAAGGAATGCCATTTTTGATGTATTTCAGTACCATTTCTGAAGAATTCTTTTTCTCTTGAGGAGAGTGACCATAATCTGGAAGTCCAGTGTGGTGACCGTGTATGGGGGTGGATTGGACAGGGGGGGACTGATGTCTGGAGCCCGGGAAAGACACAATGAAGGCCTGAGCATGGGCCTGGAGGGGCAGTGAAAAGGTCACAGGAAAGGAACAAAATAGAAGCCAGGTGACCAAGTGCCCAAGGACATGTAGAAAGAATGCTGCCTCCTTTTAAGGGAACTAAAAAATGAGGCTAAAGAGCTGGTTTTGTGGGAGGAAGTACTGAGTCTAAAGTACTTATAGGTCAGCCATGTGAAGACATTATTGTGATTACTGTTGACTGACATATATTGAGAGATTCTCTTCTGGGCATCATGCTAGACCCTTCTTCACATGCATCATCTCATTTAATCCACACAACACCCCAATGGGTAGGTATTATTATTATCCCTGTTTCAGCAACAACAGCAACAAAAAATGGAGGCGCTGAGAGGTTAAGTACTAGGCCAAGTTTCTATAGCTACTAAGTGGCAGAAGTAGAATTGGAACCTAGGACCTAACTCCAGAGCTCCTACTTACTACTCAGCTCTGGCACTTGGGCAAGAGGTCAGAAGCCTGATCCATTTCCACAGAGATGACAGGGGAGGCTTTAGGAATGGCTGTGCCCACAAGGAAATTTGTAGAGAGAGGAACATTAGAGGAGCTCTAATCTTTACTGAGTGCCTTTGACCAACTCATTGAACTGTCACCATGATTAACTCAGAAGTCTGAGTGTAATTTCCTGGTTCTGCAGGATTTGAATGGGATGGGAACTAGTGTTAAGGACCCACTAACAGCTCAAACTGAGCGTGAAGGAGGGCCCTTCCTCCTCCTGCCTTCTAAATCAAGTTCCATACTTTCCATTCAAGACTTCTTTTCTTGTGGCAAGTTTGGGACAGAACTCTAAAACAAAATCTGGACAGCAGATGCAGAGGCGAGGCACTTTGGCAGGGGGCATGATTCTTTTCAGTTATTCCTTGAGAGCTTCAGAGAGCGCCTGGAGTGGGGAGACATTGAAGGGCCAAGAGAGGGGAGGATGGCAGGGAGACAGGGAGAGATTCTAGGAAACGGAGAAACAGGGAAGGACAGGGGCGGGGCCTAGGGAGCTGAGGCCACGGAGGCATTTGCTGCACTTCTTGACTCCCTTTTCATCCCCTAAAAGAAACTAACTCAAGAAAACTCTTAAACTGAAACCAAATTGATCCCTCCTTCCCCTGCCCTACCCCCCACCCCCCACCTGGGCCTGTCTCTGTCAGTAGCTCCCTTTCTCTGGGTATCACAGACACTACCTCCCAAGCCTCTCCCTCCTCCTCTCACTTCTTTTCATAGGCCAAGTCCTGCCCAATTCACCTCAGAGACTTCTTTCTATCAGGCCTTCCATGTGACCTCCCCCTCCCCAGGAGAAAAAGGATGAGCCTTGTAGGAACCTGGAGGAAAGCTTCCTCCCTCCTTTAGGGTTGTGTGGGGAGAGATGGAGATGGGTGGGATGTAATCCAGCTCCAGTCCTTACTCTACCCTGGGTTTCTAACAAGTGTTTGTTGAATGAATGGATGAACTAGTGAATGACATGTTACAAAAGCTGCTAAGAGCAGAAGATGCTGGATGGAGGAGCCTCCTGTCTCCCTGGCTAGTACCCCAGTGAGTCACAAAGCTCTCCACACCTTCATGGCTTAGCTATGAAAATCATCAGCAAGCCATTAGCTCTGACTCAAGCCCAGCTGGCACAGAGCAGGCTTTCAACACCCTGGCTGCAGAGTTCACATACCGGGCACCTATCCCTTGGGCCAGCAGCCTCGCCTTCTATACCCCACTCTCCCAGCTTGATCTAGTCTCGGGCCTTCTGTCATTGTCCCAGCAGGGCAAAGGGGGTAGGGTGGAAACTCCCCGCAGGCCAGGACTTTGGCTCATCCACCTATGTCTTCCCAGGGATGGGCTTGCTGTAAGCAGTTAGGAAATGTCAAAAGAAGGAAAATTGAGTTATTAACTGCTTCTTTGGTGACAAAACCCTAAACACACAGGTTGTCATTCAGGCTGCAAAGCTCTGGGTGGTGGATCTTCTTCTGTCTATTTTTACAGCTGAGGAAACCAATGCAAAGAGATTAAGAGACTTCCCAAAGGCCACATAGCTATTGATTATGGAGACCCGGAGTTCAATTAGGTCATTTTACTGTAAAGGCCATGTTCTTTCTACCAACCATAAAAACCCAAACGGATCTGGGGCACGGAAGAAGGAATTAGTGTTTTTCAGCTCTGCCCCCTGCCCCATCCCAGTGAAGTGGGGAAGAGGCAGAGGGCAGCACTGCATGGGGGAGGGCAGCCCCTTGGTCAATGCCTGGAGTGGGAGTGGGGCTCAATACTGAGACTCAACTCAGTCTGGGTCTCTGTAGCCTCTGAACCTCCCAGGGCAAGGAATCTCCTTCTGAGGCCTAGAGGGCCAGGGTGGGGTTTGGTCCCTAAGGGTGGGCCTCCTCCAAACAGCCAGAGGCCAGGACACAACCTATGGTCTGGAAGGACCAAGTGTCCCAGAGGTGTGAAGTGAGGCAGAGACAAGAGCCCAGCAAGGAGAGCCCATCCTGTAGTTGACTCCTAAGTAGGGTGAGCTGGTTAAGATGGGATACTTGGCAAGGAATTCAGTAAAGACTAAACCTGTGGAGGGCAGATACCGAGGCTGATTTACATCTACCATCTGCCCATTCAGCAGTACAGAAATGTGCTCAAGTGTCTGAGAGGCAGCTTGATGAGGTGGAAAGGGTCCCAATTAGAGTCAACAGACTCCAAATGAATTTTGTGCTTTCATGAGCTCTGTAACCTTGAGCAAGTCACTTGACCTTTCTGAGAGCTCCTTCTTCATTTTTAAGGGATTGATCATTATAATTCTCACAAGATGTCAAGAGCATTGAATGCGATGGTGCATGTAAGTGAAGCATGACCCAACCAAGTGTATGGAAGAAATGGAGAGGTGACCTTTAATTAAGATTCATTAAAGTGAACTATTCTTATTGCCAGCTAACTATTGAGTTTGCTGCTTCTTGTTGATTGGCTAATATTTCCCCAAATCTCCCCGTTTTTCTCTTTCCCTCATACTTTGATGCCTTCTAGAAGTGGGGCAGACATGTTCCAAGAGGCTTCCTCCAGGGAGTGTGGGAAGCAGGACTAGCTGGCAAAGACGGAGCTTTCTCCTGGACTAATAAATAGAATAGTTGGTTATCTTTTACATAGTTTGCATGACTGGCAGGACTGTTATCATTTGTGAAAACAGGCAAGTATTTAGCACTAGAATTATCCGCCTATTAAGCTGGAGCTAAGAAGACACCACTATGAGTTTGCAACATGTCCAGAGCACCTGCCATCTGCCAAGCATGGGTTTCCGCAGGCTTGAGACCTGTTGTGATGACTGTGACCCACCAAAAAACATGAGTTGAGTTCCTACTAACTTAAAGGCATTGTTCTAGAAGCTTTGCAATATGTTCTCCACCTGGGGTCATTATGCCTTTGAAATAAATGAGAAAGCTGAGGCCTAGAGAGGTTCAGAGGCAAAAGCTCAAAAGGAAGGATGCATGATTCTGGCCTGCCCGGCCCTATTGCGTCATTCTTTCCATTATGCCACTTTGAGAAGCCAGGGGGGTGTGGGGGAGCATAGTTCTCAGAGCTGGGCAAATCTGGTCCTGGCCTAGGAACCCAGCACCTATGCCCACTCCCCGTCCTGGCTCCCTCCCCCAAGAAAAGACCAACCCAGCGTGCAGGCGGATGGGCACCAGTCACTTTGGGGGACAGCGTCAGTGAAGAGTGCCTGGGGCTGAGAGGGGCCCACGGCAGACCTATTCGCGGTCACACGATGGCGCTGCGATTCAGCAGACTTGTGGGTGCTGCCGGCACCTTCTCGGATCGAGGACCCGGGACCGCGCGACCCCTCGTAGGACGGGGTCCCCGAGGACGCTGTCCCACGCCCCACGCCGTGCCCCGCCTTCTCGCTGTCCTCCGACGCCCGGTGGCCCTGCGGACGGGGAGGCCACACCCGGAGCGCTGGCCCTGCGGCCGCGGGCTGGGCCGCCCCAGCTACTGCTGACTGCGCCCGAGGAGCCCTCCCCTTCCCGGCTCCTCCCTCCCCTTCCGCCTTCCCCGCAGCCCCTTCCCCACCCAGCGGGCCCCTCCCAGCCCTCTCCCGCCTTACGATTCAGCTCACTGACAATTTAAAGGCTTTAATATTGCAAAACTGGAAGTCAGAAATGAACTCTTCGCTCTAAGGCATGCTTGTGCTTTTAAGTCCTCGCAGTGCCCTCTTTGTATCAAAAATAAGTTTTTGCAAAAATAAGTTTACACATTATGCTAAAAATAAGTTACACATTATGCTGAGTGGAATAAGCCAGACCCGAAAGGACACGTCCTGTATGATTCCGTTTACATGAAATGCCTGTAGAAGGCAAACTCAGAGAGAAAGTAGATCACAGGATACCCGGTACTGGGGGGTTCTGGGAATGGGGAGTTATTGCTTCATGGATACAGAGTTTCTGTTTTGGGTGATGAAAAAGTTTTGGCAATGGACAGTGGGAATGGTGGCACAGCATTGCAAATGCAATGAATGCCACTACATTGTACACTTAAAATGGTATAGATACGTCACCGCAGCTTAAAAACGAAATTTAAAAAATGTTACAAATAGGAGGCAGAGTCCCATTCCTATTGTCACCTCTTTCTCCCATCAGTTAAAAAGAGAGGTATGTGTATATGTGTGTTTGTTGGAGAGGCAAAATGTCTAGTTCAAATCCTAAATCTGCCACTTAAAGGCTTGTGACACTGAGCAAGTTCTTTAACTTCCTTGGGTCTCACATTTCTCCGCTATAAAATGGGAATAATAATAGTACCCACCTTTTGGGGTTGTTGGAAAATTAAATACATATAAACCGTTTAGAATAATGCTTTGGCACACAGTAAGTGGTAAATAAATGTTACCATATATATTATTTCTTTTCCACCATGGAATAACCTAACATTTAGGGTTTGGCACTTGTGCTGGTTTGAAAGGATGTATGTCCCCTAGAAAAGCCATGTTTTAATCTAAATCCCATTTCATAAAGGCAGAATAATCCCTATTCAATACTGTATGTTTGAAACTAATCAGATCATCTCCCTGGAGGTGTGATTTAATCAGAGTGGTTGTTAAACTGGATTAGGTGATGATATGTCTCCACCCATTTGGGTGGGTCTTGATTGGTTTACTGGAGTCTTATAAAAGAGGAACATTTTGGAGAAGGAGAGATTCAGAGAGAGCAGAGAATGCTGCAGCACCACGAAGCAGAGAGTCCATCAGCCAGCGCTTTGGAGATGAAGAAGGAAAACGCCTCCCGGGGAGCTTCATGAAACAGGAAGGCAGGAGAAGAAGCTAGCAGATGATGCCGTGTTCACCATGTGCCTTTCCACTTGAGAGAGAAACCCTAAACTTCATCAGCCTTCTTGAACCAAGATATCTTTCCCTGGATGCCTTTGATTGGACATTTCTATAGACTTATTTTAATTGGGACATTTTCTCAGCCTTAAAACTATAAACTAGGAATTTATTAAATTCCCCTTTTTTAAAGGCCATTGTTTCAGGTATATTGCATTCCAGCAGCTAGCAAACTAGAACAGCACTCGACACAAGCAGCCTTGTATTCTTGGGTGACTTCTCACAATGTATGTCCAATTGCCTGGGGACGGTGCCTTATATATATATGTATCTATGCGAAGAAACATCCTGCACAGGCCATCAACCCAAGCAGAGTAACTGGTGGGCCAGAGTGGCCACCACAAACCACAGCCTCGAGCCACAATTCTGCCTCCATCTCATCCTCTCTCAGGTGATGGGTTCTTACATTGAGCTACTAGTACAATTGCTGAGTGCCCCCGCTGTTCTTTGCTGTGGGACTGGTGCTGCCCAGCTTTGAGTGGTGAGACCTGTGGCCTTTTAGTCTCCTCTAGGCCAGGGAGCCCCTTCTGCTTCCCTGAAGGGTGGGGGTGGGAGTCTAAGGATGGATGGGGCAGCAGCCAAAGCTTGTTTTATTTTCACTCAGAATTGGATAGACTGTAGTCTGTGTTAAGGCCTCCTTGGGCACAGGGGAAGAACCTGACCACAGAACCTTAGTCTTTGTGTGTGTGTGTGTGTGTATGGTATTTAAATTTTTTTATTATTGTGGTAAAATTCACCATCTTAAGCATTTTGAAGTATATAATTCAGTGGCATTAATTATATTCATAATGTTGTGTAACTATCACCACTGCCCAGTTCCAGAACATTTTCATCACCCCAACAGAAAATCCCATACCCATTAAACAGTGACGTTCCAACCCCCTCGTCCCCATCCCTTGGAAACCACCAATCAACTCTCTATCTCTATAGATTTTCCTATTGTGGACAGTTCATATAAAAGAAATCATACAATATGTGGCCTTTTGTGTCTGGCTTCTTTCACTTAGTATGACATTTTCAGGGTTTCTCCATGTTGTCACATGTATCAGAACTTCATTCCTTTTCATGGTTGAACAACTGTCCATTATAGGGATATTCCACATTTGTTTATCCATTCATCTGCTGCTGGACTGTTGGATTGTTTCCACTATTTGGCTATTGTGGAAAATGCTGCAATGTTCATGCACACGTGTATCTGAGTCCCTGTTTTCAATTTTCTGGGCATACGCATAGGAGTGGAATTGCCTGGACACGTAGTAACTCTATGTTCAACTTACTGAGTAGCAGCGTTCTTTTCTGCGTCAGGATTCTTTCCCTCAACGCTAGGTGAGGTTCACCTGTGTTGTTACAGGCATCTAGATGGTTCATGCCCATAGTTGCAGCATTCTGTGGTTTGACTGTACACAACTTAAGTATTCGTTCTACAGTTGATGGGGGAGGTTCAATTTGGAGCTTTGGGGAATAATGCATCTTAGAACATTCCACCTTCTCTTTTGGTGACACAAGTGTACACATTTCTGTTGGGAACATAGCTAACGATGAACATGTGTCAGGTTTGCACGCACATTTTCCACAGTGGTTCTGCCAATTTACACAACCATGTGACATCTCCATCTTTTTCTTTGTGGTAAGGCTGGTGGACCTGTAGTGGTTGCTCGCTGTAGTTTTTCTCTGCTTTTCCCTGGTGGACTTTCACATGCATCACAGCCGTTTGGACCCCCTCCTTTGTAAAGAGTGTCTTCAAAGGTATCACCCATTGTTCTACTGGACTGTCTATGTTGCTTCTCAGAGATGTGCAGGAACCTTCTATTCAATTGAATGAACCCCTTTGCGGGTACGTGTGTGTTAGTATCTTATCCTGGTCAGCCTGCCTTTTCACTTTCTCAATGTGGCTTTCTGTTGATAGAGGGCTAAATTATAACATATTCTAATTTAATCTTTTTCCTTCATTAGTATTTTTAAAATTTTTATTTTAGTAACATATATACAGTCTAAAATTCCCCCTTTAAATCTCATTCAGATTTATAATTCAGGTGAGTTAATTACATTCACAATGTTGTGCTACCACATCCACAGCCAAACCTTTTCCACCGCCCCAAACAGAAACTCTGTACCTATTAAGCATTAACTCCCCATTCCCTACCCCCGGCCTGGCCCCTGATCATCTGTATTCCAGTTTCTGACTATGAATTTGCTTATCCTAATTATTTCACATCAGTGGGATCGCACAGTATTTGGTCTTTTGTGCCTGGCTTATTTCACTCGACAGGATGTCTGCAAGGTAAGAACTTTAGTCTTGACCAGATCAAGACAATGGAGAATGCCTCCCTCTGCTGCTGCCCAGGCCCACAGGTCAGCGATGCAGTCTGTAGCTGTCTGGGTCTGGAGTTCTTTGGGGTTTAATGTCTCCCCTGACTTTTCCATCTCCAAGAGCCACGGTGCTCCTGGATATAGCTCTCTGGGTCGCACTAGCCTATCCCTGGCAAAAGGCCATGTTCACAGCTCACATTCACTCCCAGCATGTTCGCTTTGGGTTGGTACCAGGTGAGACCTCAATCAGATCTTTAAAGAAGCTGTGACCTAATGAACAAGATGCAATCAGAAGGCCCTACAAGAGCTGTTCACAGATCACCAGGATATCATTAAAAAGCAAACCACATATGCAAATGACAGCACTGGAGGTGGAGGGCCATGTGGGTGGAAAGCGCTTCTGGTTCACCTAAGGAGGCTTCCTGCTTGGAGTTGGGGGGTAGGCAGGGATGCTGAAGCTGTCATTGAAACGGATGTAGTTTGAACAACTGAGGGGAGGGTGTGGTCTTGGCCCATAACCCACTCTTTCCTGGTTCTCATCTCCATTTGAGTCATTCCAGAGTTCCACTGCGGGCCACCTGGAACGTTCTAGTGTATGCCGTCTCTCAGGAAGCTAGCTGAGTTCCTGGAAAACTTCATCCACAGAGAGCAAATCTGCCACCAGCTCTTTCTTAGAAATCCCACTTGTCTGCAGCTAGGAATGGAAAGGAGGTGGAGAATTTAGCAATCACTAGATACTTGGGTTTGGGATGCCCTAGCTACTATATGGTTTCCAGCCAGGGTCCCCGATGACTTCTACTCTCTGGAGAGGATATATTCAAATGAGAAAGGTGAAGGGAGCCCAGGGGAAAGGGCCGGACAAGAGAAGTGTGAGGGCTCTAGGACATCCCACACACCTGCTCTGCTGATGTGTGGGGCTAGCATAGCACTCTCTGAAGTCCCTCCAGCCTTCCTGTTTCCCCCTTGGGAGTTTAAGAGGGAAATCTAAGCCGTATATCTGTGATTCATTTACTATGAACTCAACAAGCTGGTGTTGGCAAGAGTCCTTGGATGTCTCGGAAGAGAATTTAGTTTGGTTTCGTTTATTTTTCTTTTTGTTGTTTCTTTGAAGCAGGAAGTCTGGGTTGTTTTTTTTTTTTTTTTTTTTTTTGCCCAGAATAAAGTGCAAAACTAGATTTGAGGTTAGATCAGAGCATAAACAGAAATTAAGATTATATCCTTACTTTTTTTTTGAATGGGCAGGCACTGGGAACCGAACCTGGGCCTCTGGCATGTCAGGCAAGAATTCTGCCTGCTGAGCCACAGTGGCCCATCCTTATCTTTAACTGAGCAGTACAAACAAGTAATCCTTAACATCCAATCCTGTGAGTTAGGCCCTATGGGCATCCCCATTTTACAGACAGAAAACTAAGTCCTGAGATCATAAGTAACTCGCCCAAGCCCACTTAGCTAGTAAGTGACCACCTTATACATCACGCACCATGCCTAAGGGACTGCAGTCCTTTGAAAGGCACATGAAAACGTTTTCACTTCTTTTAAAATCAGAAAAAAATGAACTTTGAGGCGGAAAGAAGATGTTTTGACCTACCATATTAATCTGCTTGACTTGATGCTGACACCTTCATAAACGAAACATTTTAAGTTTGTAAAATTCACAATGCGGCCGTACTTATAGATGCGTGTGATAGGGGTCAATTCAGCAATGTAATGCATGGGGATATCTACTAGAAGCAAGACACTGTGTTAGGTACTGGGGAGCAGCTTTAGCAGTTATTGAGCTCCCACTGCCCTGGTGTGGGCCTCCCAGTGTGTACAAAATGACTCACACTCATTATTCCCTGCACTGAGGGAGCACTCCTATGTCCGTGCATTTGTCAGATGGTGGTTGATAAAGTGATGCAGGGTTTGGATCGGGTAGACCATAAGGGCTTCATGAAAAGGCTGGGACTTGAGGAGGTCCTTGGAGTTAGAATGGAGAGAAAAGGTTAGACTTGAAAAGAGGCAGATGGAAAAGTCCAGGCATGTTGAGGAATGCCAAGTTCACTGGGCTGAAGGGAGATGGGGGTGAGTGACATAAAGACCATATTCTGATGACAGCCCCCCAGTTAAAACTCAGTTTCAAAACTACTTTTAAGTTTTATTCTTTCCTATTTCATATCAAGAACCCCCATTTAACTATGCCTTCTGTTTCCATTGCATTGGTAGAAGGGCATTGTATCATAGAAGGGTGAACAGGACTTCTGCTTTTGTTCATTGTTCTTTCCTGTTAGATATTAGCTAATGTTCATTCTTCAGTAGTTAATTTCCACCAATAATTAGCAAATTGTCCGAAAGGTCAAAAGAAACCATCTCACTTCCTTATTTTTGCGTCAGAATTATAGACCCAGCACAGTAATGTGGTTTCCATGGAGTAGACTGGTGGTTTACAGACAGACCTTGGGAAAGATGTCTTGGAAGACAAGGGGAAGTCAAGGGTCCTTCTCCCTGCTTTAACCAGAGCAAACTGTTCATATATATATATATACATATAGGGATTCTATGAAATATTTTGTTTAATAAAAAAGGGGGCCTTCTGGAAAAAATGTACTTGAAAACCACATCTGTAAAAACATCAGGAAAGGTAGATTAGAACTCTAGGAACTCATTTATTTATTCTCTGCCTATCCCAGGAAAGACCTAAGGTAGTTTACAGAAACACACATGATGCAGCAAGATGTTCCTTTCTTTTCCTTTTAAGAAAGAAGGAAATGGAAAGAAGGAAAAAGAGAAGTAAGAAAAGGCAGGAGTCTCCAACATAAAGTTAAGGAGCCAAGGCTGAGGGAAGATGGGCTGGTGGGTGTGGCCCCAAAAGGTCATGTAGACACATCCGTCTTCCACCTGCAGAACGAGAGGGTGACATCCTAGGCAGGGGCCTGACCTCCCTGTGAATGCTCCTAGAAAATTAGTGAGGATCCTTTGACCTTGGACAGGCACATCCCAGCCACCATCCTTTCCTTCCCTAAGAACTCATAGTCCAGGCCAAGGGGCGGGCTCTGCCTGTTCCACTTCATCATCCTCAGTCCTCTGACCACATCCCTCCCCCTCACACTGCCCTATACACTCCAATTGCCCTCATCAAAAATTACCCAGGAAGAACGACCAAACCCAGAATTTCACACCGAAGGACTCCTACTAAGTACAGACAGCTAACATTTACGTCATGTTTTCTGTATGCCACACCCCTTCCTGTAATACCTCCTTTGATTCTCACAACCCTGTGAGGTGGGTAATATTATTTTCTCCATGCCACAGAGCAGGAAACTGAGGCACAGAGTGGTTAAATAATGTGCCCAAGGGCATACAACTGATAAGGGACGGAGCCGGGATTTGAACCCAGGCAGCTTGGCTCACTGCCCTTAACCAGTCTGTCATGAGGCCTTTCCACCTGGGGATAAGTGAGCTATGTTGGTGCCGAGTAGAAGTCCCAGGCTCTACTCTCGGGTGGGCCACTCAACCTCACTGTGGTCCATCCTGCTGGACAGTCACAGCCATTTCATTGTTGTCGTAGATCCCTAAGAAAACCTAAGGTTTGAGGCAGTAAGGGAGCACACCACAGGCCTTCTTCACCATGGAAAATGCAGCTGGAAATCTCAGCATGCAAGTCATCATCATTGTTGGTCCAGTTTCATCTTATGAATAATCATTACAACAGCACTGCTCTAGGTATTTTACATTCATTATCTTATTTAATCCTTGAAGCAACTAAGCAAGACAGGCATTCTTAGCCTGACTACATAGACAGGGAAACTGAGGCCTAGAGAGTCTAATAACTCCCCAGGGGGCACAGTCACCTAACTCGCCTGCTGCTTTCTCCCAGACACTAGCTCTCCATGCATGACCACGCTGTATGCCTGGGCCTCCTAAGCCCATCACACAGGAGTTCCTTCATGACGGTCCTCAGGATCTTTCTTTGCTCAAGCTCCTGCCTCAGAAGGTCAGTTCCTCAAAGCCACGTCTATGTTTGCTAACTCTTTATGTCTTCTCTCCTCCAACTCCAAGGACCCCATGTGCAGTTACTCATAAGGGGTTGTTACACCCAACGGCCCATTCCTACTTCACAGCCATGGCTGCATTAGCTGCTGGCATCTCTGGGAGAAATGCAGAAATAAGGAAAGAGGTAAAAACATAGTTCCCTGATCCTTCATCATTCCTCAGAGCTCTTCATTTGCATGCTATGCATAAAACATATATCTGCCTAAACGCCCCAGAAAAATGCCTACCCATGAGTGTCAAGGACCCAGCCATGTAAATCAGCATGCAAATGATGAGGCAGCTGCAGGGATTGTTGCCAGGGCCACTCGCATCCTTAAGCACCCAGAGAGAACCCAAAGATTGCAGGAAAACCCCACTCCTCCAACCTCATCCCTGCCTTCATGACTCACACCGAAACCACACAGTGATATACCCAGCAACTTCCAAAAGCAGTCTGTGAATTTCCCTGCTGGCCCTCCTGTCCCCAGGCATGGGCTCAGACCCAGAGAGGTGATGATAAATGGGCTGTGGCCTTCAGCTTTGCTCAGAGCAACGCACTCACCCACCTTGGTCTCTGGGTGGGCAGGGGCTGAGCAGGACACTGGGACCGGACCTGGGAAAAGCCATTTAGATTGTACTGACTTGGTGACAGCCTAGTGGTTGAACTGAAGTTTGACTTTTGTATAACCCATGAGGGCACTCATTTCTAAGCAACTTAATTATTTGTTCATTTAGTCAAGGCACATATGAGGACCCATTGAATGGGAGCTAGAAACAAAACAAAACTAAACTAAAAATGGCCCATGCTGTCAAGAAAAAAATGAATATCTTGTAGACACTGCTTTAATCTATGGAAGACAACTGAGCACTTGCAGCCTGTGCCGTGGCCTTCATGTTTAGCAGAAAAACAGGCCAGTGAGTCTCAAATCATGCTCATCTCTCCACTGAAGCAGATGCACATTATCCTCTTGTTGTAACCTCTGGCCACTCCACTACATCATGGTGAATATCCTTGAAAAAAATAAAAGCCACTGTGCTTTACAATATTTAAACAAATACCTTTTTCAAAAATGTAAACTGAATTCCCTGAATTCATGAGATGACCCAAAAGAATGACTTTGTTTAAAACAAACAAGCAAACAGAAAAACACTTTGGCTCTGGGATGGTTTAAGTCCTTGCCACTCACACTGTGGTCCAGGAACCAGCAGCCCTGGCCTCACCTGCAAGCTTGTAAGAACCACAGACCCATGGCCCCGACCCAGATATCCTGGGGCATGAGCTGCAGTTTAACAAGCCCCCCAGGTGCTTCCAAAGTACTGTAAAATCTGAGAAGCTTCCGGAAGGTTTTCGTGGCCAGTGAGCTTCCTTAATTTAGAGACTTGCCCTGCTCTTCTAGGGGCTCACAGGGGCTGGTTCTCTGTGAGCCTGAGGCCATGCTCTGGGAGAGGCAGACCTGGGCCTTGCTCGGTGTGGAGGGAAGCAGGGAGGGAACAAGCGGAGGCCTGCAGGGACCCCTGACCCCAGCGGCTGGCTTCTAGGACCGGAGGAGCAATGGGGGAGGAAGCAGCCCAGAAAGCAGGTTTTCCCAGATGGCAGGTTGGGGAGAGATGCCATGAGAGGAAGCCTCGGTCTCAATGCTGCGGTAGGGAGGGGAGAGTGAAGCCCCTACAGGATTAGCACAGTGACAGAGAATAAAGGGGAGCCTAGATCCACAGGGTCTCTATTTCAGCCCAGCCTCTGAGATGGGTGGGCTGGGGACTGAGGAAGGGTTAAAGGCCAGGCACCAGGCTGAGAGCTGGGCCCAGGCCAGAGGTCCTGCCCTGTCTGCGCCTGCCTTGTTCTGCGCATGTGAGAGAATGTCCTGTGCTTCATGGGCAGGGAGGCAGGAGCTGAGCTTCTGAGCCTCCAGCTGACAGACCAGAGCAGGACGAGGGGACATTGGGACTGGCACTGACATAAGACAACCCCCACGCCCACTGCGGCATGGGAGACATGTGCAGATTTCCCTGAATAAACGCCTACGGGAGGCACGCCAGCAGCAATCCTGCCCCCCATCACTCCCCTACAACTGCATTCCAGTATTTCTCCAGCTCTCCTTGCAGGGGCACGTACGTACTGAGCCCATGGAATTTCCTGTTGAATTTCTCTTTTTTGGCTGTAGGGGAAGGAGGAAGGCCTCACAAATCCCTTCACAATCTCTTCTCTCTCCACCCTTGCATATCCTCCATGTTATGGAAATGTTTCAATAGTCAGGTAACTAGCATTAAGCTATCTATTTTAGGGGTAAATTTTTGCACAGTCGAGTACTTCTCTTGGGACGTAGTGTCTGTTGTAACTTGGTAGCTAAGTCAAAATTTCAGTGTTACAACTTATGACATATATAATTGAAAAAAAAAAAAACCGTGAGAAAACCCTAAATGTCTACCAATATCAGTTCAATAAATTATAGAACATTCATACCATGGAATACTATGCAGTAGTTAAAAAAAATGAGGCCTATCTCAATGAGATTATATCCAAGATACATTATGTGAAAAAAGCAAATATTTAGTATTGTTCCATCTGTTTCTAAAAGAGAAGAAAAGATGGTCATACATGTGTCTTTATGTGCATAGAATATTTCTAGAAGTACACACAGAAACTGGAATGTCCCCTGCTTCCAAGTAAGGGCCCTTGACGGTCAGAGTTGAGAGATGGGCTTCACTTTTACTGTGGACTGTTTGGTGCTCTGAAGTGTTTTGCTGTATCTATATTTTCAATTCCCAAAGGAATGCTATACAGTCATTAAGGATGATTATGAAAATTAATGTAATAACTTGGGAAATTTTATCATATAATATTAAGTGAGAAAAAGAACAAGATCCAAAATCATTATGTGATTCTGGTTTCAGTTATGTACAGATAAATAGATAAAATAAAATTGAAGGAAATAAACAGAATGATATCGGTAGTTGTGGTAGTTAGATTCAGTTGTCAACTTGGCCAGGTGAAGGCACCTAGTTCTGTTGCTGTGGACATGAGCCAATGGTACGTGAATCTCATCTGTTGCTGATTACATCTGCAGTCGGCTAGGAGGCGTGCCTGCTGCAATGAATGATGTTTGACTTAATTGGCTGGTGCTTAGATGAGAGACTCAACATAGTACAGCCCAAGCAGCTCAGCATACCTCATCTCAGCACTTGCAGCTCAGCCCAGGCCTTCGGGATGCAGAAAAGAATCACCCCGGGGAAAGCTCTTGGAACCCAGAGGCCTGGAGAGAATGCCAGCAGAGATCACCCTGTGCCTTCCCATGTAAGAAAGAATCTCAGTTGAAAATTAGCTGCCTTTCCTCTGAAGAACTAACAAAATAAATCCCCTTTTATTAAAAGCCAATCCATCTCTGGTGTGTTGCATTCCGGCAGCTAGCAAACTAGAACAGTAGTTTTGTTAGTGTTGGGATCTTCCATACTTAAAAAAATCAAATTTATTGAGGTACAGTTTATATACAGTAAATGCATCCATTTTAAGTGTACATTTGGATGAATTTTGGCAAATATACACCCATATAACCATCACCACAATCAAGATGTGGAACATTTCCATCACCCCAGAAATTCATCCAAGACCCTATCCCATTCAATCCTGGCCCAGGCAATCAATGATGTGTTTTCTGTCACTATAAATTAGATAAGACATTTTTAGAGTTTCATGTAAGTGGACTCATACAGCATGCAGTCTTTTGGCGTTCTGGCTTCTTATTCTCAGCACAGTGTTTGCATCCATCCTCACCTTCTTCCTTACTAACAGAATCCTGGGCAATGTACCCAGCTGAAAAATTATACTTCCCAGTCTTCCCTGCAACTAGATGAGGCTCTATAACTAGGGGCTGGCAAATGAAACATAAGTAGAAGTGTTATGTGAGACTTTTGGAAAGGTTCTATAAATGTGAGAGACAGGTATCCTTTTTCTTTTCTTTTTCATTTCTTTGGAATGTGGGCCCAATGGATGGAGCTCCAGCAACCATACTGGAACATGAGGGTAAACGGAAAAAAAAAATGAGCCTGGGTCTCTGTGGACACAGCCGAGCTGCTGTACTAGCATGACTCTACCTCTCAGGCTGTTTTTACATGGAAAAAAAGTGTTTAAGCACACATATTTTGGGTTTTTCTGTTATCTGCAGCTGAAACGAGTTCTAATTTAATTCTAATTGTTCCATAGGCCTTCTAGCATTATTCAATATTTTGGAATTATGCATTTTTGTTAAAATACAAACTTTAATGTAAAAAATAAAACTGTGTACCAAAATCTGACAAAAGCAGTTCAAGAAAAAATTACAGACCAATATCCCCCACAAGCAAAGCTGCAAAAACTCTTGACAAGATATTGGCAAATTGAATCCAGCAATATATAAATAGAATAATACACCATACCAAATGCAGTTTATCTCAGGAATGTAATCTTGTCTCAGCATTTAAATATCAACCAGTGTAGTTTCCTCCATAGCAGAATAAAGGATAAAAATCAAATAATCATTTCAATAGATACAGGAAAATCATTTGACAAAATTTCACATGCCTTGATGATAAAACCCTCAACAAGCTAAGAAAAGGTGGGAACTTCTTCAACCTGATTAAGAGCAACTCTGAAAAAGAAAAGAAAATACAGCTAACAGCATACTTAACGGTGAGAGACTGAATGCTTTCCCCTAAGACTGGGATCAAGGAAAGGAAGACTGCTCTTACTTAACACATGTGTTAAATATTTTGTCGGACCCCCTAGCCAATGTATAAGGCAAGAAAAACAAACAAATAGCATAAGGTCAGAAAGAAGAGGTAAAGTTTTCTCTGCGCAGCAGACAACGTGATTATTTACCTAGAAAGGGGGAGTAGGTTTACTTGTGGCAGTGAGGGGAGGGAGGCTGGGGGGAGAATTAAGTCTGTCTGTCCCACAGAGAGCTCAGGAATTCTGTCCCCCTGAGTGTGCCCAGTCGGGCAGAGATGACCAACTTCAGTCTGCCCTTTAGTTTTTGCCTTCATGGGTCAGAGCCTGCTGGTAAGGAAAGTGTTCTCTGGGCATTAATTAGCTGGACAGATGCTGAATTTTAGGGCTCTGAGCAGGTATAAAGTCATCTTCTCTGTGGTTTTGCTTTTGTTTTTCTTTTTAGCTCTTAGCTAAGTGCCCTGTGGTCTAGAATTCTGAAACAGCTTCCAGCAGTGTATCAACTGGGGCTCCAGGGCTGCACTTGTGTGGATCTGCTGGAGAGGTTTTAATGAGGAGACAATTCACAGGGATGTGGGCAGGATTAAGGGAACCAGTAAGAGAAGTTGAGGCGCCTGAGGGCTATCAGCAGTGGGGGGCTGTTACCACATCTAGGCCTGAAGGAGCAAGGGGAGGGGCCGGTATTCCTGGAACCCAGAGGTAGTTCCAGGAGAAACAGTAGGCACAGAGGGATGCAGTCACCCCAGAACCGACTCAAGAGGGACCTGAGGGAGACGCTCCCCCATCCTTTCAGCCTCAGTCTCCCCCTGGTGCCTCCCATTGGCCGATGCCGATGGGAAGCCCGCCATCAGGAAACCCCAGGAATGGGGCAGGTAGGGGCCAGCCTCCTGGACAGCCAGCCAGGCAGAGACCGACGGAGAAGGGAACGGATGTGTGTGTGTTTAGGGGGCAGGTGGAGATAATAAACCGGCATAACCACATCCAGAACACAGCCGGTGCCAGGCAGCGTCGTGGGCGCCTCGGCGGAATGGCTGCAAACGCCCCGCACACAGGGAGTCGAGATCCTCGGCCCCCCTAGGCCGGACCCGCCGCTCCCGGGCGCCGGAGAGGCACTGCCCGGGCGTCGCGGGCCTCGGCCGAGGGAGCTGGGAGGGAGGAGCCGGACCGCGTGAGCCCCGGAGGCTGCTGGCGCAGGTGCCCGGCGCCGGCGTAAGTCGCGCGCTCGCTCAGCGCGCCGCCCGGGCTGGGTGCTGGGTGCTGGGTGCTGGGCGCTGTGCCCGCTGCCCCGCGCCCGCGCCACACATCCAGGCGGGCAGAGCCGCGGGCTTTGCAGACGCCGGACAAGGGTAGGGCCACGCGGGACCGCCAGAGCCAGGGACTCAACCAGGCGCGCGTCTCTTCCAGCAAACACAAGGGACGGGCAGAGTCGATGACCAGGGGCTTTCTTGAACGTACTTTTCCCTGCGGTGAGGGACATTCAAAAAGAAAGAAAGTGTATTCATCTCCAGAGAGCCGCCACTTCGCAGACCTGTGTTGCTGCCGCTCTAAGCCCTGGTGCCCCCCGCTCAGTTCCTGATAACTGAAGATGAAACTTGAACAGCAAAAGGGAAGTCTCCCGTCTCCTACAGGGTATCAAATCCTGTTTCTAGATGGTTTCAGTTCTTAAAGACACAGGATTCCATATTTTCTCACCCAGTAAGCTGGAAGACCAAGAACCTTCGGTGACCACCAACCACATTTGCAGATCCCGGGGGGTGAAATGGAAATGAACCACAGGGCCTTTCTGAAGTCTGAGTTTGAAAGGGGGTCCAGACATTTCTGCAACGTTTGCTGTCAGTCTGATCTGGGCCCCAAAGTGCTTCTTGTGCTTTTACTTTTCTAGCTTTCTGCAGGGGTCAGATGAATCAGAGACGGGCAAGTCATCATTGTACTTTAGAGGTGAGAGGATCCCTGCATGCCGGCTTCAGGGTCACCCGTGGGTTGACCTCAGCGAATTGTTTGGCCCTTTGTCCTGTCCTTGAAGTGTCCAGGGCTGCTGGGAGAACGGCCAGAAGGGAAATGGATCTGGCTGCCTCCAAGCTTTTATGTGCTTAGCCAGGTTCAAGTGATATGCAATTAGTTTTGTGGGCCCTTGTCATTTATTGAAGAGGATTGAGGAGGGAAAAAGACAAAAAGAAAAATAAGAAAAAGAAAAGGTGGCACAGATATTAGTGAGGTGGCACAGATATTTTACTATTGTGAAAATACATAGTAAAGAGAAAAGGTTATGCATCTACTGAAAAAGAAGAAAGGGAAATGTTTCCACAAAAGATTTCATTTAGGCCCAAAAAGTTTGCTCACTGAAGTCAGACAGCAGAATAGGTGAATGAAGGATGCTGTGGAATCTTTCACATCGGGGTCCATTTATTGGCTTATTTTATTTTATTTTTATTATTATTATTATTTTCATTGGCAGGCACCGGGAAATGAACCCAGGTCTCTGGCATGGCAGGCGAGAACTCTGCCTGCTGAGCCACCATGACTCACCGCTTGTTGGTTTATTTAAACAAGCAATAACAAAAGAATGGGAGGCATGTTACGATTTGTGTACAGTCATGGGAAGTACACGGTAACTGCACTTGATTAAATTCTTCATGAATCATGGAAGGCTTCTGGAAGCGGTGACGTTTCGCCTGTGAGAAAGGATTCTTAGCAGTCCGAGAAAAGATGAGGGGGAGGAAAAGCCGGTATCATGATACACAGCCAGGGATAGCAGAGCAGACTTGATGGCCCCAGAGAATTTCTGCTCCTTGGAGATGTCGCTCAGGGTCAACAAGCTGCTTGAGTTTCTTGGTGGCTCTGTCCACATGGTGTAAATGTCTTCCAACAACGCTAGGATCACCTGACACTGTTTAAAATTTTTTTTCAATATAAGGTCAAATCATGACTCTTACTCAGATAGAAAATGAACAGGTGTTACAAATTGTATTTATTAGCGATCACTAATCAATGAGGGAACCAAGCAGTTAGAATCAGTTCAAAAGAGAATTCGAAGAACAGACATTATTTATAGATTGAGAATACTGAAATGAATGTGCAAATAGAGGCAGACCAGTTTTTCAGTGAGGGGTGGGGCAGGAAAGTAAACTGGCCAATCCACTGACAGGGCAGAATTTGCATGTCTATAAATAAGAATTATTTTGCATTTTTATCAATCAACTACAACTTACTGAGTTGTAAAAACAGCTCAAAGACACTAAGGATTATAATGAGATGACCCAAGGGGGAGTCCCTCAGATAAGGCACAGTTCTCCTGCTGAACTTTTCCCTACAACACCAACCCTTTACATTTCTTTCTTTTTTCTCTCTAGGCCAGAGTCATTCATTAATGATTTTGTGTACCCAGTGGCTCTGTGCACTTATGTAGATGCTAATTCACAAACACACGATAAATTAAATAATCCTAATCAAATATTAAGGCCCTATATAGTAATGATTGTAGAACAAATAAAAATATAACAACATTGACAACATTTAGATAAAACTGAAGACAACTGATGCCGTTGGTGTATTTGTGTCCTGTGCCCCCATCTGCACCCCCCACCGGCCAGTGCTGTCATCAGTGTTCTTCGAAGGCCTTTATTAAGCATCTGAGTGATGCTACAAATTGATGGAGATTCATGGGGATTTATGGGAATTCCGCGACAGGCATACTGACCCAGATGAAGGATTACAGGAACAAAGGAAGTAGGTTGGGTCCATGCTATTCTGCTGAGAAATTCACATGACAGAGTGACAGTAAGTGATCTGGGGGGTGGGGGAGGGGGAATGGAGTGAGGACTTCATTGAGATGAAGCCGTGGGAGGGAGTAGCCGTGCATTCAGCAGGTAATTCAAACAGATTTTTTTAGTGCTAGTGCTAGGTACTAGGCTAAACAAGGATAGATATATAGATGAAGAAGGCTAGAGCCCTGCCCTAGCGGTCTCCCCTGTTCTGACCAGACAGGGAAAATCATTCGATTTCTTCTGCTCAGATGGAGACAGGTCTGAAAGTGAGATTTCAGAGTTGAATGTCTTTTCAAGCTGTAAGGGGGTGTGTAAACACCAATTGTTTGGACAATATTTAACTAGTGAAAAAGAGTAGCTGCAACAGTTAAAGAACCACTGTGAGGTACATTCATTTGTTCTTTCAATCCTTTAACCTCGGGGCCTTAGCCACCACTGCTGTTTCTCAAACTTCCTTTCTCAATTTCAAAAAGTACTAGCCGGTGAATTGAACCTTTTCTGGGTTTGTGACATTTTGGAAGGTGCTTTTATTCCCTTGCCGCTGGTCTAGGGCAAAGGTTGAGAAGATGCTTCGAGAAAGTTGAGGATGCTTGGAAAATGGCCCTGCTTTCCAGGCTTCCAGGCAATGGCGACTCCACTGTCCAGGAATATGTGACCCTTGAGATTCGGACACGGCAGAGGTGAGTTCAGAGCAGAACAGGAGCTTATAACCTGCTAGAGGTGACTAAAAACTTGAACCACCTCAGGAAGAGTTTTGATAAAGTGGTGGGTAGATGAGTAGAAGATTATTAAGGGAAATCAGGGAAGTTCCAAGCATCTCTAGGGCCTGTCATGTTCGTGTTACTAGAATGCCAACACCGGACTCTCCCTCCACTTTCCCTCAGGGCTGTGGTCAGAATTCTGGGCTGGTGGCCTTTGGTTTGATCTGCGACGACATTTCTGGTCTTCTTTAAGAACATCTTGCCAGAAAAGGTCATGCTAGAACACCCGAAAGAGCAGGAAAGCTGTCTCAAGAGGCAGCATCTGCCCCCAACACAGCCCCAGACTTGGGGTATATGTTTTCATTTTTGTTTTTTTTTTCAAGCATACCACACTGGCACCTGCCAAATCCAGACTTGTGATGTAGGTCATGCTAATGGTGACGCTGCCCACGGAGGCTGTGGTGACCGCACTGATGGCTTCTGTCCTGAACTAAAAGAGTGGGCCTTTTCAACAAGGTGGGCAATTTCCAAATGGGCAGCCCAAGAAAGTTCCCTTGACTCCAACCTTAAGGCAGTTTCCAGAGATCTGGCCACGGCCAGTCCCACTGTCACCCAGCAAATAATGTGGCATTATCAGCTAAGCTTCAGATGGCATCCCCTCCTGGGGATTCAACCTAACTTCCTTAGGAGCTGGGATGGTTTAGGATCAGCGCTCAGAGGTCTGCGTGATGTCCCTCCTTTCCTCCTTCCCCTCTCCTTCTTCCTCTCCTTTCTTCCTTCTTTCTTATTGCTCCCCTGGCTCTCTCTCTTGCAGACCTTCTTGTTGTGGCACGGTTGACCCTGCCAGGACTTCCTGGGTTTCATGGGTGGGAAGAAACATCAGTAAGAGTTGGGGCTGCCCCTTTCTTCTAGCTCTTGTTGGGCTGGGGCCCACAGCCCCGTGCCAGTAAGTCGGCCCCGGCTGCAGAGACCCTGGAGTTGATGGGAAAGAGAGGGGCTTTTGGGTCTCTCGCTTTCCTGTCCGTTAGAGTCATAGTTCTTACCGAGGCTTGAGGCCAAAATTGGAGGCTGATTCAGTGATGGAAACCCCAAGGCTTCAAGGCTGGGCTGGTGCAACTCCGGGTGAAATTGCGGACAGGAAGTGGTGTGGTTGTGAGTGTGAAGGCAGGGCTTCCTCGCTCTCAAACACTTTCTATGCCGAGGGGGCTTCCTCAACCTGCCTCCCGTCTCTCAACCGCTCTGAGACTTTTAATCCAAATGCCTGCCAAGGCCTGGCACATAACAGCAATTCCAGCCCTGAGCAACTTTCTACTTCCCTCGAGACTCCTGCAATAATAGTTTCTCAGGTTTATACAGATTTTGCACTTGTTCAGAGTAGAAGTTGGAGAGCCGAGACCACCTCTAATGTTACTGGGAGCTTGGTAAGGAGGTTCTTTGAAGCCAAGCCCAGGGAACATTTGCTCTGCAGAACTCTCATGGGAAGTCACATTTCCAGTCATCTCAGAGGGGACCTGGCCCCCATACCATGACCCTCCCTCCTGGGCTGCCCCGACTTCGGTTCTCTGTCTCCAGATTTACTGCTTTGGTATCAAGTGGAGGAGGTCCTGACACTCTAAATTCCAGCTCAACCTCAATGAATACACGATGTAGGGAGGAAGCCATGTCTCCAGGTCCTGCATTCAGCAGCTAATTTGAATACTTGCTAACAAATAAAGTAATTAGCATATCAGAGCAAAGTGTCTGGATATGGGGGATGTTTAGGAGATATAATTGCAAGACTTGTGGGTTAGCCTGATGACTCAGAAAAATCAAACATGATACCCGAGGTTTCTGGTCAGCTGTACGGTGGAGTCCATTATTAAATAGGTAAAGACAGAATAAGAAGCAGGTTTGAAAGGAAGGCGAGATCTTGCACACCGCTTTGAAAGAGTTGAGCTGGTTGCACCTGTGAGACATCCTATTCGAAACCCCTAATGAACCGTGGGTGATACAGGTCTGCCCGCAGGGGAGAGGGGCATGCGGGACACAGATGCGGGAGTGAGCATGGGTAAAGATGGGTCTGAGACTTCAAGAAGAAAAGCCCTTGATCCTAAGAAGAAGCAGATAGAGAGAGAGAGAGAGAGAGAGGGGAGAAGAAGAAAGAAATGCAAAAGCCAATGCCATCTGCTGTCGAACTAAGGAAAGATGGAGCCTCAGTCATGCCTATTAGATTTAGCCACTGCAGCTTTCTGATGACTGCTAAGTGGGTAGTTTCAGTAAGGTGGTGGGACCAAAAGTTAGATTTTCACGTGGCAGGTATAGATCACACGATACTCACCAAGCCCAGACCCTTCTCCCCTTAGGCACAGGCTACTCTTCATTTGCCAACCTCCCTTGCAGCCAGTGCAAGCAGGTGGCTGAGTTCTGACCATTGGAATGTGAGCAGAAAATGATGCATCACCATACCCAGTTCCGGCCTGAGACCCCCTCCCCACCCGTCCTCCACGGGCTCTCTCCTCCCTCACCTCCCAGCCAAGACGATCCGGTGGCCTTGGGGACACAAGCGCTAAATGGAAGGAGCTTGGTCCCTGAATTAATGCATGGAGACAAGGGACTGCATGAAGTCAATCCGGACAAAATTTAAAGGAATCAGGCCGATGGGGCCAGCAGGCACGGACCCCCTGCAGTCAGCAGAACCAGCAGTGGCAGCAGGGGTCAAGGAAGGTCAGCAGATAGGGCAGCTAGGATTTTAGAAGCCAGGTCAGCTAGAGGGGGCAGCAAGCCAGGAGAACTCAGAAGTTCTGCAGGATCAGATGGAGACCCGGGCAGAGGGTAACGTGCTCCCGGTAGGGCCAGAAAGTGAAAGAGAAGGAAAGAAAGAGAGAAAAGAAGGGAAGAGAAAGAAAGGACAAAAATTAGTTTGCAGCCCCTCCCAAGGATGATGGACTTGCTGACTTGATACAAGGATTATTATGAGCTACTCCCCGCAAGTCCACCCTTTCCTGAGGAGGGCTCCCCTCTCCTAAGGGGAAACGTACAAGGCACATGGTTTCACATGTTTACACTCAAGGCCGCAGTCCCCTGGGACCCTGGCTCTGAGTCCGCCCTTCCCAGACTAGCTGCTCGCCTGAACCAGGCAGTCCTGGCCAGCCTTGTGAGGTGCTGGCAGAAGGATGTGCCACATTCGGACCCCAGCTGAGCAGGACCCTGTCCCAGTCACCTCCTGGTGGTGTGGCTTCAGCTGATTCTAATTCAACGGAGGGTCTGGAGGGGATCAGACCCACCTGGGGTCTCGTTCTGGTTCTGACACGCACTCACAGGTACTGTGGAGCTGATCCCTTCCTCTCTGCAGCTCAACCCCCTCACTTGTAAAGTGGTCAGACTGGATGGTTTTAAGGTCTTTTGCACTAAAATTGCCATCCTTCCCCAACACAGCTGCATTCAGGAAGCTTTGGTCTGGTACTCCCGGAAGACATCAGCTTTTATCTAACACTAACCTACAGAATTCTTACAATGCCTCTAACCAAGGGGGAGTTTTGCAACCTTCAGCCTGTGTAAATTAGAGATTGGGCAGACCCCCAATAGGAAGGGGGAACCCTCCCCAGGAAATAATATTATTATTATTGCTGGGAGTAGCCATAATAATACTTGTATCAAGTCAGCAAGTCCATCACACCTGGGAGGGGCTGCAAACTAGTTTTTGTTCTTTCTTTCTCTTCCCTTCTTTCTCTCTTTCTTTCTCTTTCTTTTTTCCTTTCTTTCACCATCTACATTTGCAACAAAGCACTTTCCTTTCTGTTCTCACTTCTTGTTCCTTTTATGATGGAATGACTCCACCCTCCGTAACACCCTCTTGTTCCCGGGAAGAAGAGAATTGGAGTGGGGTGGGGAGTGCTTTCCCAATTTGCTTTCCTCTCTGTGGCTAAATTCAACTTGGCCTGGTTCTGCTTTTCCAAAAAGAATACAGAGTTGGTGCAGTCTTTTGAAAAGAAATTGCTCCTCTCCTCACCTACCCAAATATCTGTTTAAATAAGGAGGCAGATTTCCCCTCCCTCAACTGTGATTCAGGCTACTATAAAAATAAACCTGACTTCTGATCCCATCCTACTGATGGACTGGGAAGACGACGGGGCGTGCACCCTGTAGAAAACCCACCTGGAGCAGCAAAGGTCCCGTGACCGGCCCGTGTTGGAGAGCTGGTGGAGACAGAGGGTCACGGGAGGAGGAGACAAGCACATCCCTACCCCCGGCCGGGCCTGGCCTCTCAGAGCCCAGGGGCAGCGGGGAAGTTGGCTGCTCTTTGTTCCGCAGCCCCCAAAGGTGCCTCTGGGTCCACCAAGGCTGTGGCTGTGTGGGTGGGGGAATGAAGAGAGGGGAAGCAAGACTTAGGAGCTACCAAACAACCCGAGGAGACAGAAGAGGCCCTCCTCGAGTGGAGAAAGTGTGCTGTGTCTCTAAGTTCCATGAACTTGTTGAAAGGAGAGACCAAAAAAAAAAACCAACCATCATTTTTATTATCCAAATTCTAGAGGAAAGGATCCTGCATATCTGCCGGCGGAACCTACTAGCTGCCAAAGTGGACGAGCGGTGGCCCCCGAGGGTGGCCCCCTTCCTGCGTCCCCGCGAGGGCTCGGCCCCGGGCGCTGCCTGCCCAGCCCCGGCCCCAGGCCCGCCCGCGCGCCGCCGCCCCGGGGACCCCTTCGTCCCCCGCGGGGAAACGGGCAGGGCTCCTGGCGCCCAGAGGACAGCGGTCCTGAGCCGTCACCGGGGCAGGCACCCGGCCACCGGGTCCGGCCGAGGCACGGCCACGAAGTCCACAGGGCACAGCAGCAGCGGGCACATCTTCTCGTGCTCCTTGAGCGCCTCGCTCAGGTGCCGCAGCTCCTCCGTCAGCTTCCCGATCTCTCGGCGCAGCCCCGCGTTCTCCTGCTCCAGGCACTCATACTCCTGGGGAGACCAAGGGGCGAAATCGTTTCTCAACCCGTATTCCCTTCCTCCGACCTCCCGGCGGTTCCGAGCCCACCGTGCCGTTGCCCTCCTTTGCACAGGAGCTTTATCACTCACCACCCCCCCCCAACCCCTGTCCACCGGTCCTAGTCGGTTATCTGCTTGATGTCTCTCTCCTCCGCTAGAATGAAAGGTTCAGGAGGGCAGGCGCTTTGCTTTTGAAATCAACTTTAACTAGGTATGATTTACACAAAGTATGATGCACCTGTTTGAAGCCTGTAATTCAAGGAGTTTTGACAAATGCATGCCTCTGTGTTGATCAAGGTATGGAATCTTTCCTTCACTCCAAAAAGTTCCCTCATGCGCCTTTGCAGTCAATCCTTCCCTTCCCCCAACTGCTGCTCTGCTTTCTGAAGGGCTGTCTTGGGTTCCCTGCTATACCCCCAGTTGACTGAAACATCGTAAGTTAGGTCGGTTAAATGAGTAAATGAATAAAACACCCCCTGCCTTGGCTTTACTCCAGCACCCAACTCTGAGGTTTCCACTGTATCAGAGGTTATGAAGGCTTGGAACCCGAGGGGATCACAGAAACCCTTTCTTCAGTCCAACTCACGCAATGCAGAAACCTTCCTTAGGTAACTCCAGCTTGACACCCAGCAGCTTATGTAGGGCACGCCAGCCGTCCTTCAAAAAGACAGTCCTTGCCATTTCGGAACTGCTCTATTAGAAAGCTCCTCTTTACACTGATCTAGAATCTCTCCTTCAAACACTCCCACTGAGCTTGGTTCTGCCTGGCGGAGTGAAGGAAAGATGGAAGGCAGCCCCTCACCACTTCCCCTAGGTAACCTCTTTCCTAAGCTCAGCCCTCTCGGGATCTCCAAGTTTCTTGGGTGACAAGACTTCCAGTCCCTCTGCCCTGCTGGACGTCAACCCCAACACATACTCCAATTTGCCAGAATCTCGGAGGAAATGCCACTCCCAAAATGCAGGGCATGACTGGGGACAGCCTGATTGTGCTGACAGATGTGGGGCAGTGCCTCCTGCGTCCTGGACCCAAGCCCACAGCACCTCCTGGCTGGTGCTTCTCCCTGAGCTTGATGTGCAAACTTCATCTACATCGGCTGCTTCTCAGTCTGTACTTGGGTGACTGATGTTTTGGAGCTTAAGGGTAGGTAGGACTTTAAATCTGTCTCCATGGAATTTCACCTGGTCAGTTTGGGGCTATTCAAGCCTAGCAAAATCTTTTTGAATCTCGATTGTGTCATCCCATGAAGTAATGATAACCTACAGCTTTAAGACTTGATAAATAGGTCTTCCTTTTCTTAATCCAAATAATCAAAAAGCTTTGTAGCCACAGAGCCCCGAGGCCCCAAGAGAAACCTTCTCTAGGCTGACAGTCTTATTTAAATCTTGCTGAAATGTTGTTTTCATTCATTTCTAGGTTGTGTCACATGGTTATGCAGTGTTGCCTTGCGTACACCATGCATTTCCTGGGTATACCCAATACATCTTCTCTCTCATTAATAATTTTTTAGAAATATCATAAAAAGACAGAAAAAGCCCCTGGAGACACATACAAATTCTCAGCGCTTCCCCTTTGCTAATGTTGTTCTCAACTGCCTTCCTTCTTTTCTCAAGTCTACCACCTCCAGGAAGGCTTCCCTGATCACAGCACCTAGCTGAACCACATCTTTCATTACGTGTTCTATTCAGTCGTGTATCACATTTGGTCTCATATTAAAAATGTCTCTCCCCGGAGACCAGAAACGTATAGCACCCAGGGCCTCTGCTACTCTCTCCCTGCCCGAGGGGCCACAGTGGCAACATCTAAGTGCTCTGTGCCGCCTCAGCCTTCATCCTGCCTCTCCTTACCCCTTTGTCCTCCTCCCTCCCCTTCTAGGCATCTTCCTCCCTTTTAGACCCAAGGGGCCCAGAGTGGCTGCAGGCAGAGGCCATCTCAGCCATTCCCCTGCCTCTGCCATTCCCCGGCAGGCTCCCAGCATGGTCCGGAACACTCTCCAAAGCAGCAGGCCTCACCTGTTCCCCCTGTAGGCTGTCCCGGGTCCATCCGAGTCTGGCTGTCCTCACTACTGCACTAGTCCATCTGTCTTCATCCTCCCCAAGCCTACCACCCCCGCCCCTCAGGCTCACCTCTGGCTTTCAACAAGCTCTGGTCCTGGTGTCTGAATTCAGTCTACAAACCCAGTCACCAAGCCCTCCACGAGCAGGGAAAGATCCACATGGGAGCGGGGCGGTGACCGAGGCACCGTGAGAAGCCTGAACGCAGCAAGGGGTGAGAGAGGCTGTGGCTCTGTCCTCACATGCACACACACTCACACAACCATTCACGCACGCTCACAGCACCCTGCAGCTGGAAATGCCCTTCCTCTTCAAGGGAAATGGAGATTAGATGTGAACTATGCCAGCGAGCTAACATTTCAATTAGTTTCCAAAGAATGAGAAGTTTTCTTTTGACAGAATATTCCAATGTGCCTTTCTGTATTTCCTGAATTCTGTGGTGAGGCACTCTGAGCTTCTGAGCCTTACCTGTGGAGGCATGAGGAGTCCCGCTGCTTAACACCTTCCCGAGACACCCCACTTTCCCCACACCCCACACCCCAGCTCAAAGAGGCTTCCGAGCCAGCATCACAGGCCACCTGCCATGTCCTCAGGGGGCTGGCTCTTCTGGGATTTACGTTTTACTCATAAATCTGCTGAAGGGCTTTTATCAAACTGAGGGAACAGAGAGGCAGGAAGAAGTCATAAGCTACAAGTGAGACCAGTTCTTCAAAAATGAAAAAGAGGAGCCAGGAGGGGGGTCAGAGGAAGCCAGAACACTCTGAATGGGAACAAAGGAGAAAGAACACAACCCGCTTCATACTGAGAAGAAATTACCTGGACTTAACATAAGCTAAAAACATGCAAAGGACACCAAACCCTTTGTTATTTCCGGAGAGATGATCAGTTTAGCTCAAATCCTGCTGAGATTCGAATCATTTGCCACAGGAGGTTTGAGGTGACTGTGCTGCCTTCGTTGGGGATTTGCCAGGAAACAGTTTCAGGACAGAGATCTAAAAATCAAAGGTGGTGAAATCACTGCAAATCCCAGCCCGCCTCAGAAAATAAGCTGTGTAAGGCAGTGGTTCTCAATCAGGGCGACTCGGGTCCCCCCACCCCACCCCACCCAGGAGACATTTGGCAGTTCTAGAGACATTTTTGATTGTCAAAGTTGGGGGAGCCGAGCCGATGCTACTGCATGCGGTGGGTAAAGAAATCCTACTGTGCACAAGGCAGCCTCCTAACACAGAATCATCCAGCCCCAAACATCAGCAGTGCACAGGCTGAGAAACTCTGGTCTGAGCATGTAAGAGGGCTTGACAGGAGAGCAGGGGAGTATCGCAGGGTGTGCAGGGTCCAGCGGAGGGAAAAATCAGGGACTGGTAAAGAAGCCCATGTGGATACCAGGAACTAGACACGATAACTAGGACGGGAAAGGAAAGGAGGGTAGGAAAAGCTATCAGGAGCACAGAGAGTCACAATACCCCATGTCATAAGTGAAAAAACTGAAGCTCCCAGAGGTACGATGAATTTTGCAAGGTCACACACATGAGACCACATCCTTGATTTCAAGGTCAACTGCAACTCTCATGCAGTGACAGCAATTCTGCTTTCAATTCACAATGCCCTGGCCCAAATTTCCTGTGGTGGTTACCAGCAGCACAGGGCTGTAAGAGCTCGGAAGTCTATTCCCAAGCCTTATGCTGATAAACTTTCCCAGCAGAGAAATTGAGTCACCACCAAGGGCTGTAGCAATTAGGGTCAAAATCAGTTTCTAAACCAAGTGGTACTGACATGAAGCAGTCGCTTAGAACATGCAATAGCTGAAAAACCATGCGAACACATACCACAACCCTATTGCCCAAGTGACTTGTCAGTTTGTGACATTTGGGGCTCTCTGGGATGGCATCGCTACCTTCCTTTTCTGACTCAGAGTTCTTTCTCAGTCTTACACCTTTGGGTGCCTGGTTTGAACCAGTCTAACCCACTTCTGGAACACCTTTCAGCTTGTCTTAGAGACCCACACTGTTCACTTTGGTTCCCAGTTGTGAATGTGAACTCAGCATGTGCTTAACATTCAGAGACGAACAGAGATCAAAATCCCCATGAGAGGCAGAAATGCACCGAAGATGCTTTGAAATCCCGCAGTGAACAATGAGGTGCCCAGATGTAGGACAGGAACTGCTTCTCATCGTTACAGTCCAACTTTTAGCAACCAATATCCAAGAGTGACCGCAGCCTCTCTCCCCCTCTGGCTTGCTCAGGCTTTTCTCCTGTCCTGCCCTCCAAGGGACTCCTGCCTTGATGGGCCACTCCTGTGGCTTTGGTGATGGAGAACTGGGAGAGGAGGAAGGGACCAGGAGACTCACAGGAGCTGAGGCTAGAGAAGGATTTTCAGGAAGAAGAAGGGGAGAGAGACACAAGAACACTTGGGTATGTAAGCAAGGTGGCAGGAGAGGAAAGCGAGCATGTTAAGTAAGTGCTGCTCTAAATAGTCCCCTTTATGGTATTCAAGAAAGGCAAATACAGAATTTGAGTTACTTTAAAATACTTAACAATGTAATATTTAACACCATATCCGGTGGTGCGGCTTGCAGGAGCAATAGGTAAATACCTCCAGGGAGGAGCAGGCAATGGTGGGCTATTGGGTGGCTGTTTTCGGTGCCTCAATGAATCTGTCTAACCACAACTCTGAGGACAAGCTGCCCATGCACTTGTCCAGCTCTTACTTTCCCACCCTTGAGGTGGTCGGGGGCCCCAGAAAACCTGAGAAGCTTTCTGCCATGACCCACTGGGTGCTGGGTGCTCTGCCTTAACACATCAGAGCACCATAAAATCATTCTTCATGACATTTATAAATTACCACCCTAATATATAGATTTTTTTTTCAAAGTCAAAAATTAATTCAAAATGGATCAACAACCTAAACATAAGAGCTAATACTTTAAAACTCTTACAATAGGGAGATATCTTCAGGACCTCGCAGTAGGCAGTGGATTTTAAGATTTTACATGAAAAGCAAAAGAGACAAAAGAAAAATACATAAAATGGACTTCATCAAAATTTTTTAAATTTTGCCAGAGGACATTGTGAAGAAAGTGAAGACAGTCCACAGGACAGGAAAAAATAGCCGGAAGCCACACAGCTGATAAGAGTTCAGTATCAAGAATATATAAAGAATCCCACAATTCAACAAAAGCTCAAAGAACCCAATTTAAAAATGGGCTAAGGATTTAAAAATGACATTTCTCCGAAGAAGATATTCAAATGGCCAATAAGTATACGCAAAGATGCCCAACATCTAGCCATCAAAGAAATGCAAATGGAAACAACAATGAGAAACCACTTTACACTCCTGAGGTAGGCTCTTATGAAAAAAAAAAAAAGACTGAAAATAAGTTTAGGTGAAGATGGGGAGAAGCAGAAATGCTCATATCTTACTGGCGGAATGTAAAATGGTGCAGCCACTGTGAAAAAGAATTTGGTGGTTCCTTAGAAAGTTAAACAGAGAATTTCCACGTGACCTGGCCACTCCATAAGAAGAGAAAGGAGGGACTCAGACTGGTATGTCTACACCAGTGTCCATCACAAAACGTAGAAGCAACCTAACCTTCCAGCGACAGATGAATGGAGAAACACAATGTGGTATGTACGTATAACGGAATATCATCCAGCTGTAAGAAGTGAGCTGCTGATACACATTATAACACGGATGACCCTTAAAGATGTCATGTTGGGCGGGCCATGGTGGCTCAGCGGCAAGAATGCTTGCCTGCCATGCCCAAGGACCTGGGTTCGATTCCTGGTGCCTGTCCATGTTTAAAAAAACAAACAAACAAACAAACAAACAAAAGACGTCATGTTGCGTGAAATAAGTCAGACAGAAAAGGACAAATATTGTATGATTTCTCTCATAGATAATTCTTAGAATAATCAAATTCAAAGAAACTGAAAGCAGTACCAGGGGTAGCAGGAGGGAGGGATGGGGAGTTATTGCTAAATGAGTATGAGTTTTGGTGTGGGATGATGAAAGCAGCCTGGAAATAAAGGGTGGTGGAAGTCACACAGTACTGCCAGTGTACTTAATGTCAAAGAATTGCCCACTTAAAATGGTTAAAATTATTTTTTAATATTATGTATGTTTTATCACAATTAAAAATAAATAAATTAGTTTTAGAAACAGTCATTCAATGTCCTGCCAGACTGTTGGCCTCGTAGAAGTTAAGTCTCTGTAAGTAAGATGCCTTCCCTGGAAGGAGGCTGGGAATAAATAGGGAAGGGATTACTCACATGGTGCCCTGAGGTCCAGATAAGATGACAGTCCTGCTGTGCAGAAGGATTGGTAGGTATTCCCATTTTCCCCAGCCAACCCCCCTACTCTCTTGTGACCAATGACACTTCTGTGTGGCTAACGAGGGTAAGGTGGGGACTGGGCTCTGAGATCCATATGCAAATGGGGCATCTGCCCTGGCCGCCTCAACACTGTGTTTCTCAAACTAAATGGCCTTGCTGAGTGCTCTGCCAACAGCACTGCTTCCCCTAGCTCCAGAGAGACAGAGGAGAAGGGTGTGTTCTTCAATGGAGAGACTGCGTTTCGGGCAATCAGTCAGCCCCACTCCTGGGAAGGGCAGCTGGCATGACTGGTCATGCAACACTGCCTTTGGGCAGGAACACAGGCTGGGAGCCCTAGGAAAGAACCCCCTATTCCACAGTTCTAAGAGGGATCAGGTGTGAGTGGATGCGGGGCCACCCCTAAATTTCCCAGGCACCTGGTTCGCTTGGTATCAAACCCAACAATGCCAGAAACTGAGGGCAACCTGATGCTTCAACGCGGCATCTTTTTTTGACCTTGAGGCAAAGACTTATGTTATCTTCTGTGGTGGGCAGAATAATGCCCCCGTTTCCCCCAAAGGTCCATATCCTAATCTCTAGAACCTGTGAAGATGTTTCCTTAAATCCCAAAGGTGATTTTTGCAGGTGTAAATTGAAGATCTTGAGATGAAGAGATTATCCTGGATTATCCATACGAGCTCAGTGTTATCACAAGGGTCCTGGTAAGAGGGAGGCAGGAGAGTCAGAGGACGAGATCTGACGAAGGAAGCAGAGTCAGAGTGACACAGACTAAGAAAGAGGCAACTGGCCCTGTCTGGCTTTGAAGATGGAAGGAGACTGGGAGGAAGAAATGTGGGAAGCCTCTAGAAGCTGGAAAAGGCAAGTAAATGGTTTCCTCCTTGGAGTTTCTAGAAGGAATGCAGCCCCGCCAACACCTTGGTGTTAGCCCAGTGAGACCCATTTCAGACTCTTGACCTTCAAAGTGTAAGATGATAAATCTGTGTTGTTTTAAGCCACCAAATTTGTGGCAATTTGTTGTTGCAGCAATAGGAAATTAATACAGCTTCCTTAGGAAACCGATGCCTCTCTTTGTGATGCGGTGACAATGCCTTGCCCACAATTGTGCTTAACAAACATTTGTAGAATGGAACTACTCAACCTTGCTCCATGAGAGATCTTGTTTCAGGACACTTAGTCCCCCATAAATATAATTACTCGGGACTTACAACTGAGTGTCCTCTAGTATTTTTCGATATTAGTGCTTGTGGCTACGACTGGAAGCTTCTTGAGTGGAAGGGCCCTGGCAGGCTGGCTGGTGGTGAATATGGTCTGAATATGGGGTCCTGGGTGAACAATGAGCTGCAAGTCTCTTTTGGGAGTTATTGGGAACATAAAGCTAGAATTACGATTGTTCCAGGAGCAAGAGGGAAGGAAGAAAAGAGGCAAAGGGTACTACAGTTTTTCAGTAGGAATTTTGTAGCACAAATAAAGGGTGGGAAGGACCGCTC
Source organism: Myrmecophaga tridactyla (assembly GCA_004026745.1). Lineage (NCBI taxonomy): Eukaryota > Metazoa > Chordata > Mammalia > Pilosa > Myrmecophagidae > Myrmecophaga > Myrmecophaga tridactyla. The sequence goes on along the minus strand of PVIY010005141.1, from coordinate 37,938 downwards.
CCTTATCCTAGTCTGGAGAAAGCCTTCCAACCATACCCTGGGAGCTTCTGTGCCACAGAGAGTCAGGGTAGATTTTATGCAAAGAGAAACGGTAAACTCTTAGAATGACTGTAAAACAAAAATCATCTTAACAATTGTCTCCTCTCTCCAGGGCCCAGCCTTCCTCCTCCCAGGAGAGAATCTGACATTTATAATTTATGGCATGCTGAGAATTTTCCATCCGTGGGTCACCTCTCCCTGGAGTATGTCTACTCTAAATATGTTCCCTGTTCATTGTTGAAGAGTTTGCAGAGATTCTCCTCACCCACCCCTCTTAACACCTCAGAGTCTCCTATGCTGTCAGACCCCTCCCTGCTCCGCCCCCAGGGGTGCTGAGACAGTCTCTGGCAAGAAAGCAAGGCAGGAGAGCTAACTTAAAATCTTTAACTATTTATACCAACCTAGTGCAAAGAGAAAAGCAGAACTGTCATCAAATCCTTGGATGCTTTCAAGGCCAATTCCTGCTGTGGAAAAGGAATGTCCTGACTGTGGGATTATGTGGGATTATGCATAAGGGTCAAGGAAATGGGAAGAGCATAGGATAAATCCCAGGTTCCAGAGCTGGGTTATGAGAAAGATAGGTAGCTCCACCGACTATAGGTTGAAGACAGTGAGGAGAGTAATTCCTGGGGTAAACGGACCTTCTGTTCTGAGCAAACTGCATCTGAGGAGACTGCAGCAGACCCGTGTGGAGACATCTAAGCAGATTCTGCAGGTAACAGGTCTAGGGTCCTGGAAAGCAGGCCTGCCTGGAGATACATATCAAAGAGCCACCAGAGGCAGGAGAACTGGTTAAATCTTCCAGGGTGAGGAGGAAAAAGGGCAGAGTCTAACACCCTGGTCAATGCCATCATTCAAGAAGACAGAGGGGGTGACGTCATCAACATGGTGACATAAACAGCTACTGAAAATCTCTCCCTGGACATTCAGCTAAAAAAGGAACACTTCTGAATTGTTCGGAAATTCAGAGAAATACGTGGACCTGAGAGGAACCATACAAATGCTGAACTGAAGAAATAGAAGAATATCAGAAATGGAAATGTCCTCATATAGCTTGTGGTGGTGAAAGCATAACTATGTGATTATACTGAGAGCCATTGATACTTTGCTTAGGATGGACTGTATGGTGTATGAACTGTACAAAGTGAACAGCAAGATAAAAGTGCTGGGGAAAACACGGAGAACAGGATATACCTTTTCACTGTTGGTAGGGAAGTAGAATGATGCAGCCCCTCTGTAGGGCAGCGTGTGGTTCCCCAGGAGGCTAAGGATAGGGTAGCCATATGCTCCCGCAACCCTGTTATTAGGTATATACGTGGAAGAACTGGAAGCAGGAGCACGAATGGACATTTGCACACTGGTGCACATGCTGGCTGTATTCGTCACTGGCAATGCATGCAGGTGCCAGTCATAAATACAACCAGGAAGGGTGCCCTGGGGTGTATATATACAATGGAATATTGAGCAGCTGCGAGAAGGAATGAAGTTGTAAGCCCTGCAAGTAGGTGAATGGACCTTGAGAACATTATGTTGAGTGAAATAAGCCAGAAATGAAAAGACAAACATTATAACACCTCACTAATATGAACTAACTATATTGCAAACTCTGAGAACTGAATTCAAGAGAATAGGTTATCAGGGGAAGGCTTATTGTACAGACTCCTAGATTGTAACCTCCTAGAGCAGTCACACCGATTTTTGAGATTTAATGGTTATTTCTAAATTCTGAGATGCTGAGCTCTTTCTGTATAACTTGGTTGGTCCCTGGAACTTTGGGTGTCAGTGTGACACCTGAGACAGAGAGCTAGGGTTTTGCAGCTATGAAAGTCAGCATTACTCCTTATAACAATTGTTTAAAAAGCTGAAAAAGAAATCAGAATTCAATTAGAGATATGAATGAAGCAGATCTGGTCAGAACTAAGGAAAATTAGACTAAAGGGTAGAAGGATGATATTGACTGGGTTTCAAGACATCAACTTCTGTGTGAGACCAAAGGAAGAGATGTCTACTTAGTGCAAAATTTATATTTTCTATTGCACACTAACTAATTTAACTTGCATGGCCAGTTTATTTGAATGCCATAATTTTCTAGAGCTTTTAATACAGAGTGAGAGCATATGAATTTATGTAGGTTAGTGTGGAGCCCCAATACGCCCCAGAATAATCTGGGTGGAGAATAAAAAAGTATTTGCAAAGCCACCTTGAGAGTCTGGAGAAAAATGTGGAAATATTAAACTTTCCAACCTGGGAAATTCCAGATAAACTCAGAAGCATTGGGGACTACCAATTTAACAGGCCAAGCCCTTCATCTTGGGGCTTGCCTTTCTGAAACGTATTCCTGCAAAGGAAAAGCTAAGCCTACTTATAAATAAATATGCCTGAGAGTCTCCCCCAGAGAGACTTTTGTTGCTCAGATGTAGCCTCTCTCTCTAAGCCAACTTAGCAGGTGAACTCACTGTTCTCCCCCGTACATGGGACATGGCTCCCAGGGGTGTAAACTTCCTTGGCAACATGACCCCCAGGGATGAGCCCGGACCTGGCATGATGGGATTGAGAAGCTTTCTTGACCAGAAAGGGAAAGAGAAATAAAACAACATAACGTTTCAGCGGCTAAAAGATTTCAAATAGAGTCAAGTGGTTATTCTGGAGCTTACTCTTATGCATTATAGAGATATCCCTTTTTAGTTTTTAGTGTCTTAGAATAGATAGAAGGAAATACCTGAAACTGTTGACTTGTATTTCAGTAGCCTTGATTTTTTAAAATTAATTAAACATAACAACATCCAAACACATTCTTACCATATGATCATTCCACTCTTGATATAAGATCAGTAACTCATAATATCATCACACAGTTGTATATTCCTCATCATGATTATTTCTTAGAACATTTGCATCAATTCAGAAAAAGAAATAAAAAGAAAAAAGAAAAAATTCATACATACCATACTCCTTACCTCCTTCTTTCATTGATCACTAGCATTTCAATCTACTAAATTTATTTTAACATTTGTTCCCCCTATTATTTATTTATTTTTAATCCATATGTTTTACTTGTCTGTCAACAAGGTAGATAAAAGGAGCATCAGACACGAGGTGTTCACAATCACACAGTAACCTTGATTCCTGAAGACAAGTGTGTAACTGCATAGCTTTAATAGTGTGACTGTGTGAGTGTGAACACCTTGTGGCTGATGCTCCCTTTATCCAGTGTACGGACAAATGAGTAAAAATAAGGACAAAAAATAAATTAATAATGGGGGGGCATAAGGGGTATTGGGATGTTTTGGGAGTTCTCTTTACTTTTATTTTTTATTCCTTTTTTATTCTGGAGTAATGAAAATGTTCACAACTTGATTGTGGTGATGAATGCACAACTATATGATGATACTGTGAACCACTGATTGCATGCTTTGGATGACTCTAGGGGATGTGAATATATCTCAATAAAATTGCATTAAAAAAAAAAGAGCAGTAGAAAAGCTAACAGACTGAGAGAAAGTGGGAAGAGGGGCAGGAGAACTAGGAAAAGGGATTGTTTAGAAGCTGGAGAGGGGAAGGCTTCAGGAAGGGGGAACGGTCAGTAATGTGAAATGTCCCACTGAGGTCGAAGAGGATGAGATCCGAAAAAGAGACCCTTGATGTGGCAGTGGGGACACCGCGGTCCCAGTGGGGCTACTGAAGGTAAACTTCTTTGTGTGTGTGCGTGTGAGATGAGTGTGTGTGTAAGCACAGATGTGTGTGAATGTTCGACTGTGTGTGAGAGTGTGCATGTGAGCGTGTGAGAGTGAGGGGACAGAAACCAAATCACAGAGAATTGGGGACTAAATAGGAACTGGGGACATGGAGACAGCACGTGGAAGCTACTCTATTTAAGAAGCCGGGAAGCACAAGAAGGAAAGAAATGGAGCAATAGCTTAAAAGGGAATTAGAATCAAGAGGAGGTTTTGTTTTATAATAAAAGAAACTGAGTGTGAGAAGAACCAGTGGATAGGGAGAAACGAAGATGTCAGTGAGCAAAGACTCCGGACCTGGGACTGAAGGTCCGCCAGTGCAGCCCCGCAGGCCGAGCAGAATTATCTAATTATCTCATTCTGCTGTGTGCTGCTGAATTGGTGGTGACCAGGATGTGACCTTACACCACCACCACCACTGTGCAAGGGCCAAGGCTGGCTCTACCCTAACCCTGGTCTCACCTCATGGAGCTTGTCAGCCTTTTGAGTCTGCTTCTTCCGACTTCTCTGAGCAGCAACTCGGTTTTTCTCTCTCCTTCGGACCCTCCTGTCGTCATCCTCAGGGCTCTGCGGAGGGGACCATTCAGTCAGGTGTGGTGTCCAGGCCCCTCACCTCACCCTTCTTGGCTTTCTCTCTCTCCACTCAGCCTGGCCCGTTGTGTTTCACCATTTTATTTGCAGTAAACAGCAATGTTTGTTGACACATTGATGGGACAACAACAGCCCTTACCATGCGCCATGGCTGTAATTAGCTCTACAACCACCCTGAGAAATGTGGAGCCCTTACCATGTGCCATGGCTGTATTTAGCCCTACAACCACCCTGAGAAATGTGAGGTGTGACCTTCAGTTAGAAGATGAGGAATAAGAAACTCAGAGAGGTTAAGGGACTTGTTCCAGGTATCACAGCTAGTAACTGGCTGAATTGGGAAGTGGAACTCAGGTCTGTTGGACTCCAAACCAATGGTCAAAAACCTCTTCCCTACAGGGTGTGTGCCTGGAAGAGTTGTGGTGTCACGGCTGCTCATCTGAGACTGGGAAAGCCAAAAGGCATCTGCTTTCTGGAACTTGCTGTGTGCCAAGCCTTACGCCAATAAAGACAAGAAGGCACTTTTGATACTGCATGCTAATCACGATGACACATAACGAACTGCAACCGCACAACTCTACCAACACACCAAATGATCTTACACCACTGACAATGTGCTCATTTGAACAATGCTTGCTGACGTTTTGTTTCAGAGTTCAGAGTGAATCAGAAAGCAAGTTTACAATATATCTGGAGAAATTTTAGCTATCTGTGAGATTTGGTCAAACCCTACAAGAATTATCAGGAAACCAGACAAAAAAATCCACCTAACATGGTTAGAACATTTCATTTGGTATAGAAAACATGGAGAAATATAGTTATTTGCTTTCTAGAATCCCATGGAAAGATACCAAGGGGCGGGGGGAGGGGGGCAAGGATACTAACCGTAAAGAGGTTTAAAACCAAGAGGTTTACATGGGGCAAAAATACAGGAAAGCCACTCAATTATTAATATTAGTGGAAAGCAAAATATTGATAAAGGTGTTGTATTCCAAATAAGCAAAAGAAATATATCTCCCCAAGTTACTGCAGGTAAAGAGGTTTTTGGTGTATGCAAGAATATAAGAGAATAAAAAGAGAAGACTAAATAACAAACAACAAAAAGGAATGGCTAGGAGACACTGCTTAAAGGAATAGAGACAAGATGTAAAAAATGTCCTCTTCTCAGCAGAGAAGACTTGGCAAATGTAACCAAGACGCCACAGTTAGACCCTGAAGAAATGTGAGCCACAAAATGAGGGGAAAATGTGGTGTAGAAGATAGAACTTCAGCTTTGAATCACACAGTCCTGATTTTGGCTCTTACTAACAATGTAACTTTGGGTAAAGGGCTTAAATTCTCTGAATTCTCATTTCCTTATGTGTTGTGTGATTCATTCATTCTTTCAATAAATGTTAATTGAGCACTTACCCCTTGCCAGGCATTGGGGATATAATCCCGAAAATGGTTGGTGATCTCGTGGAGCTTTCTTTCTTACAGTCTAATACTTGGGGTTGGCATAAGATGAAATGAAATTTTGCCCTAAAACTCCTTTTCCCCAAAATGTCCTTTAAAAAGCTTCTTGCCTCTGTTGAGGTTGCTATTTTTTATTGAGACCTCCCTTGTGCTTGTCACTAAATCACGCCTCTCTATTCACCAGACATGAAGCAGACTGCCCTCTGGGCGCTGACTCTGAGCTGGACGGATGCACAACATGTAATGAGGATGGAAAGGGCGAGCAATGTGTTGAGATGTTTTTGTTAACTATTAACCATATCTCATTTAGTCCTTACAAAAAACCCTGAAAGGTTGATGTTACTATATTCATTTTACAGGTGGGGTTAAGCAAATTGCCCCAGGCTGCCCAGTCAGGCTGTGGAAAAGCCGAGACCCAAACTCAGGTCTGCGTGACTCTCTAGGCATAAGCCGATGACACTACGTGCCCGGCGCCGTGTCGGGGTGAGGGGGTGTAATGAGGAAAAGCCCGGAAGCAGGGGGCTCAGCGTTCCCTGACGGCAGTCCTCGTGGGCAGCCCGGCCTCGGTTTCCTGAATGCGTCGTAGTAAGTGCTGCCTGGGACAGCACTGAGGTCTGGCTGGATGAGGGCGCGGGGTTTCCTCCAGCGCCGGGGTGGAACCTGAGCTCGCAGTGGGCCCCCACCCCACCGCCACCCCCCGCACCCCTAGGCTGACCCCTTCGGGCCCGGCTGGAGTGGACTGGGGAGTGGCTGGGCCCGAGCCGCCCCCTCGGGCCGAATTTCCCCTCTTCGCACCCTGGCTCCCATCCCGGCAGGGTCAAGCTCGCGGGTGCTGGGGTGGCAGCCATCGGCGGCCGTAGGACGGCTCGGCGCCCCGGGCAGCGCAGACCCCACGTGCGGGGAGCGCGGGCGGTTCCCGACCCCGCCAGGCGTCGGCGCCCGAGGGCCCGTCCTCCCCGCCGCGAGGCGCAGGAGCCCGCCACCCTCCCGGGGCGCCGCGGGCACCACGCGCGCTGGGGGCGGCCCGGGCAGAAGCGCACGCCGGGCCCCTGGCTCGCCCTCCCGCCGTCCCCCCGCTCCTCCTCCCGAGCTCCCGCCACCGCCGCACCTCGGCAGTCACCACCACAGAAACCCCCCCAGCGCGCACCTCCTCCCGCCTCTGGGTCCCCCAGCCCGGCATACCCGCGGGGCCTCGAGGCCCACTACCTGCGGCTGCGACTGGTTCCCGGGCGCCGCGACGCTCCGCTGCAGGACGCTGCCGGTGGCCGGGAGCCCTTGCGACATGCCGGGCGCTGCTCCGGCCGGGCTTGCCCCGCCGCGCAGCCGAGCGGAGGAGCGGCCGCCCCGCCCGCGGCGCCCTGGCGGCCGGGCGCTGCCTACCGGGCCTGCCCCGCGGCGGGCACCCTCGCAGCCCCGCACCTGCCGGCCGCCCCGCCCCCAAGCCTAGGCCGGCGGACCTCCCCGTCCCCGAGCCCGCCCCGCCCCCTCCTCCCACCCCCGCAGCATTTCCTCTTCTCCCCCGCCCTCTCGCCGCACCTCGGGGTCCCAAAGCCCACCCCCGTCGCGGCTTTCCGCCGGGGCCCCTCGCTTCGTGGAAGTCACGTGGCGGCTCCGAAAGCCGCAGGGACGCGAAGCCGACCCACGAGAGGGGACGTTGGGCTGGCTGGGGGTCAGGGAGGCGCAGCTTTGCGCGTCCTTCGGCTGCTCTCGGGGAACTCGGGTTGAGAAACACAGGCGGTGGTTTGGGGTTGGTGGGTTTTTTCCCGGGTCCCATCACAGCATCTTGTTGCGCATCAGCCCGGGGGATCACAGTCTCGGGGGGCTTTCTTTGCAGAGATCAGCCATCCGGGCGTCGGGGGTGCTGTCCGCGCCTCTCTTTCCCTCCGCGACCCTCGGCTCCCCCTCCATGGAAGTGCAGGCCTGGGGGGAGGGGACAGCCGTTTTCCCAAGCCCCACCGAGCACCCTAAACGCCGTGGTCGGCCCAGAGCCTTTTTGCCGGGAGCGCCCACCCTTGTTTTAACTGGCCCCTCCGACCTTGTGGGAGGGAGCGAAGCGGGCCCACCCGCAGGCCGAATCCCCCCGACGGGAGCGTTGGTAGGGCAGGTGGTCCCGGAGAGACGAATCTGCCACGTTGGACATCACTGTTTGACAGGTTCGGGGATCTGGACCAGTCACGCTGAGGTTAAATGGACTTGATCCAGTTTTGTTTTGTTTTTCTCCAAGATCAAAGTGGCAGGTAGCCTGTTCAAGGACAAGATGCCGGGCTGCTGCCACGCTCATGCCGAACTGGGGACGGGGTAGAGGTTCGGTGCTTTCCCCTCCTGCCTGTCATTTAAAAGATGCGAAGTCAAGACCATATTGTTCTTGGTCCCAGCAAAAGAGAAAACGAGCGATTACGGGTTTGTGGTCTGGATGCTGTGAGCACTCACGGAAGACAGATAACCGCGAATCTGGGTGGGTGCATGGGAACCTGGCCCAGGAGGTCACAAGTGCCTTCTGAGTGTGGTCGCTGAGGCCTTGGCCATTGTGGGCGGCAAGGGGACAGGGACGTGCACTTTTGAACGCCTGGTTCAGTGCGCTTGGCTCTCCCCCAGGATTTAAGACCCTTCTAAAAGCTTTGAGACTCAGCTTGGGTGGATTTGGCTGCCTGGCCGAGGGCAGGGAACAGAGTGGCCCGATGCCATATTTTGGCTAAGGAGAAGAAGGAAGGGCAGAGGGGCAGAGGTGCAGGGCAGCAGGAAGGCAGAAGGCGGACTGCAGCCCTTTTAATCACAGTGAAACACACCACACAAACAAGAGGAGCCATCTCTATAGTCTCACATATTGTGCCTGGATTTTTCTCTGCCTCTTCCTTTCTTTCCATCCCCCGTCATGGTCCCCCAGAGGCCATTACTTTTGTAACCCACAGACATACACATATTGTCTCTAGGATGGTGCTCTATACCCGGTGGGTGCTCAGCATGGAAAAATAAAGCAGTAGGTCAACTGAGAGCCCTCATTTCTTGAGAACTTAAAAGGTCTAATAAAACCTCTAGGTCCCATTAACTCTCAGAAGTGCTCGCATTCCCCGAAGTTGTTTATGAGTAGTAAAGGCAAGGTGAAAACCAGTGGACATTTAGGTACACTCCCAGCTTCATTTCTAGTTCTTGCCTTTCTGTTCTCACTGAGCCACATCACATTTTCAGTGCTTTCAGGCTGTCCTTTTCTGTCTCTCCCCACAGAGCCTGGGATTGTGTCCCAGCACACAAGAACTCTTTACGTGGGCATAGCATCTTCTGTTTTGTATTACTCAGAGTTTTCTTCAAATATATTTCAAGACGGCGTCTCCGTTAATTAGTTAGCATTTAATGAACAGTTGATTTGACCTACACCAAAATGAATGGAGTGAATAGATATAGAAACCAACTCAGGGCAATAAAGCAGACAAGGAGAGGATTTTCCAATACTATACATGATAGGAGAAATCACAATAGAAGGATCTTAACTGTGTAAGAATGTTAAATTGTTCTAGATGATAGAATAATCAGAATTGAAAGACAAATAGATTGGGGAAAGTACTCACAAGGTATATGATAAAGAGTTAAAATCTCTTATATCTACAGCCCATAAAAAGGAATAAGAAAAATTTTGAGACACATCCTCCCCAAAGGTAAATTGCACCAGTGACTTAACTGGCATTTCTCACCAGAGGAGATAATTGAGGAAAATAGATATAGGAAAAATACATAATAAAACAAGAAACTTTTTCAAATATTAAATTAGTAAAATAAAAAGTTTGTACAATGTCAAATGCTGGAGAGAGTGTGGTGAAATTTCTCTCATATTACACTGGCATCGTTGTAAATTGGTACAAACATATTGGAAAGCAATTTTATTGTAGCTTTTAAGAACTTTCAAGAGTCATCACTTTTGACCCATTTTTCTCACATCTGGAAATCATCCTAGGAAGATAATTGAAAATACTAAGGAGAAAAATACTGTATGCACTAAAAATTCATAGTAACATTTTTGAGGGTGAAAAACTGTAAGCAACATAAATGCCCAATTATAAGTTAATGGCTAAATAAAATATCATACAGCCACTGGATCGAAAATGATGTATCTTTAAAATTGCAAGCATGCAGACAAATTTGCCACATGGAAGATTTATTTGATGTGAGGAAAACTGAGAAAAAAAAGATACAAAAGATACATGTATAACATGCATGTAAAATATAAAAAGATTGGAAGAGAATGCACAAAGGTACTAGTAGCTTTCCCTCATTATAAATGAGATTATCAGTAATTATAATATTTATGAATGATTATAAATAATTTTAGTTTACTTATTTTTAAAGTTTTTTTTATTATGTTAACATTTTCGAACATTTTATGTTTTCAAGTAATAAATATTCCCTTCCCTGGTGCTAAGCTCATTGATCAAGTCAAATTGCCAACAATTCTCGAATCAAGTGGGATGCTCTAATAATAACCTGTTTTCTTGCTTTTCTGTAAGATTTTCTGGTTCATTTTATCTTCCTTAGGTTAAAAGATAAATGAGAACAAACATCTCAGATGTCTCATTTTCTTCTGCTGCCTTTTCTTTTTATTTGTTTTAGTTTTCCTTGAACTGAGAGGCGAAATTATTTTCTTCTTTGACAATTTCCTATTAATACCACAATGACCCTAGATTACATCTTTGGGGACCAAGGGAAAAGATGCAGGAGGTTTATGGCTCAGTGGTCAAATCCTCTGGTGATTCACTTTGCAAGAAGATAGTTCTTTATAAAAACATGACTCGCTCAAATACTAGAAAACCCTGTCACCCTTTTACTGTTGCTCTCCTCTTTTAGAGAAACTGGCCTTTCGGTAATAGTACTTTTTTTGCTCTTTCCCAGAGGATGCTATTTTTACCAAAAGTCAGCTACTGTGTGCCAGGCACGGTGCTAGGCACTGGAATACAGATGCAGAAATGCAAAGATTCATATTTTCATGGAACGCATGTTCTAGAGATGAGAGATGTACTAAATGAAACATCCTATGTTAGAGGTGTGTTCTATGGAGAAATAAAAAGCAGGGACAACGAACAGAGAATAGTGGGGGAAAGTGGGTTTGCATTCTTAAGTAAGGAGAACAAGCAGGATTTGAGGAGGTGATAGGGAGCTGTAGAACATTTGGGGGGAAGGTTTCCAGAGGTGGGGGTGGGGCGGCAAACAGCAAATGCATAAAGCCTACAGGAGTGTGCCTGGCCTTTCCAGAAATTGCAGGCACCCTCATGGCTGCAGTGGAATGAGTGGAACGAGTGGATACCAAGAGAGGAGGTCACAGAGGAAATCTGGGTCAACCAGGTCAAGTAGGGCTTTCTGGCTATTTGGCTTTTCCTCCAAGTGCAATTTGAAAATAGCAGAGGCTTTGGCGCAGAGGAGTGACATGATCCGACTTAAATTTTTACAGGATCGCTGTCTGCTGTGTTAAGAACAGACTGAAAGGGGCAAGGAAGATGCAGCCAGGATGCAATTGCAAGAATCCACGGGAGCAGGGATGACGGCTTAGAAGATGTTGCAAGCAGTGGTGGCTGAGGCAAATCTGCTTGAAGCTAGTGAGCACAAGCTTCAGGGCCCCTCACTTGCACAGGTCCCTTTCAAGACACAGAAGGGCACCCTAGCAATGTGCTCGTGGTCATGTTTTAATAACATTTGCAAAAATGTGATATTTTAGCCATAGCCGGTTAAGACTTCTATTTTCACCCCACCTTTCCATCAATGGCCTCATATATGGTGGTGTTGAAGCAACTGTGGGCACTCTGGGGACCCGATGAAAGAGCGTTTAATTGGGGATATATTTATATACTGGGATATATGTACTTGGTTTTAGTTGCTTCTGTGTAGCGTCACATTATTGCTAATTCTTCCAGAAATATTTCTATTGCCTGCTGTGCTCATTCTCCCAACAACATGGGTTGTACTGAGACATGAACACGTCCTACGCTGTCGGACACCAAAATTAAATAAGTGGTGGAAAAAAAGACAAGGTTTGAAATGTACAGTCCCAGACACTAGTCTGTGACAGTTCTTCAAATCATCAGACATGTAAAATTGCAAGCAAAGAATTCAGTTATTGTTTATGTCTAATCAAAACAGGATTCTCTTCTGTTGGGAATGAAATCAACAATGCAGTTTACACAATTAAAAAATGTACCATAGTTTTTTTTTCCCCCTTTGTTAGTGGGAATGATGTTGAATGTGAGACATCTTCAGTACTGTTTGGAAAGACGTTGTGGAACATTTCAATAAAACAAGTTAGAAATTACAGGCTCCTGATATGGTTGGCATGTTCCTTTTTCAACTCCAAATACAGTTATTTATTAAAGAACCAAGAGCAAAATTATATAAAATTAATAAAATATTAAAAAAGATCAAGATAAGCAATCAAGTCAATAGAAAATCTTTTGATATCAATAAGCAAACTGTAACAAAAAATTCAGATTATACTAGAGGCTGTAATTCACTATTAGGAAAAGATAAATGTCAGATGCAAGTGACGAACAAGCCTTGGAGTGTTTGACATGGTAGGGTGTATCATATGACACATTGGGAAAACATTTATATTTCTTGCTGTTATGAACTGAAATACTGACATTGGTGAGGATAATTCCAAACCCATAATATACCACCCCAATGAGAACACGGATGACAAATTGGTTAATGAGTGTGATCAAATCTAAGAGTATTTCAGATGAATCACTGGAAAAGAAACATGAGCTGCCCTGAAACATTACAACTCATGCATGAAAAACTTGACACAGGTTTTTCCCTAGCCAACAAAAATTCTAAAAATTACATCACATTATAATAATGTGTTGTGAGGATGAAACCAATTAATTGAATTATCAATATTTTTAAAAATCAAAGTTTCCTCAACCAAGGCAGACTGAATTATCTCTATTTATGCTACAGAAAATGGCATTACAAAATCACTGTCTTATGAAGAGGCAAACAAAAAAAATGCTGTAAAAAATGAAAATAAAAAGTAATAATTCATTGTTGAGAATCTAATAATTTATTAAATATTTAATAAATTAATAATTTATTAAGTAATTTAATAAATTAATAATTTATTAAAACAATTTATTAAATAATTGATTAAAATAATTTCTTAAATAAATTTAATGAATTATTATTAAGAAAATTAATAAATATATTATTTTTTTTGAGTTTCTGATGTTTTGCGTATTAGTCTTCTAGTCTGCCAAAGCTGTCAGAATGCAACATACCAGAGATAGATTGGCTTTTAATAAAAGTGGATTTATGTTGTTTCCTATGAAACGGAGCTTGAAAAGATCGAAGGATATTAAGGAATGATGAGAAAGAAAGAGAGAAAGAAAGAAAGAGACAGATGGTATCAGGGGGTCTGAAGCTTTACTTTAGCAAACAACAAACAACTTTATTCTGAACCAGCTCCTGCTTCTATGCTGCAGGGTAACAAAAGGCATGCCTGCTTTTCCTGAGGAAACAAAGTACTTAACTTTCTTCATACTTAATGTAACCATTTGGAGGTAAACTAGCATTCTGTTCCTCCCAGACTGTTCCAAACAAAGCAAGTAACAATCTCCTCAGTTTCTTGCCCACCCAGGGAGCCAGCTGCTCCCAACAAATTCTGCAGGTCTTGTTTTAACCCTTGGCTCCTACAGATTTATTTAGTTAAAAACGTATACTTCTTCAGAGGAAAGGCAGCTAACTTTCAACTGAGGTTCTTTCTTACATGGGAAGGCACAGGGTGATCTCTGCTGGCCTTATCTCCAGGCCTCCGGGTTCCAACAACTTTCCCCGGGGTGATTCCTTTCTGCATCTCCAAAGGCTTGGACTGAGCTGTGAGTGCTAAGATGAGGTATACAGAGCTGCTTGGGCTGTGCTACACTGAGCTCTCTCATTTAAGCATCCAGCCAATTAAATAAAACATCATTCATTGCAGCAGGCATGCCTCCTAGCTGACTGCAGATGTAATCAGCGACAGGTAAGGGTCACATGCCATTGGCTCATGTCCACAGCAATAGAACTAGGCACCTTCACCTGGCCAGGTTGACACCTGAACCTAACTACCACAGTCAGCTTTTAAAATTCATAATTTGTGCTTTTTTCATTTTAATAGAAAATGTTTATTAGTTTCCATATAGAGCAAACAACTAGCAAAATATGCATGGAAATTGTTAGCAATAATTAACAATGGTTGTCTTTGGGTGTGGAATTATGGAGGCCTTTGACTATTTGTGCTTTTTTTTTGAATGAGAAAATTACTTAATTTTCTATTCATACTATTCCCTTTAAAAAAAGGGGGGGGGCCTGCAATAACTAGATCTTCCCCTCAGTGGAACTAATAGGAGGGCTATATTTAAAAATATTTGCTTTGGATTGGATGGGGGTGGTTGTGCAAAAAAGAGATAGGAGTCAAGAATGAGTATGTGGTTTGAGACTAAGCCCGGAGAGGATGGATGTGCCATGGACTGGAGATGGGGAGGACAGTGAGAGGAGCAGGGGCAGGACTTCTGTACTGGACATTAGGAATTTGAATTGGGGCAATTGGTGGGTGCACCATTACATGCTAGGATTGGAGAATGGAGAGTGGATATGGTTATCTAGAATGTTAACGATCAAAGTTCTTCAAAAGTGTGTGGCCAAAAACACACATGAAAAGATGCTCAACTTCACTGGCTGTTAGGGAAATGCAAATCAAAACCACAATGTGATATCATCTCACACCAACCAGAATGGCCATTAAGATTTAATAGTTCCATATTTTTCTCCCATCCCTCAGAGGACTTTGCCAATACCTTTTGATTATCTGGTTAATATACTCTAGGATGTATCTAGGCATTGCAATAATCTATACAGGATTAAAGGACCTCTTTGTTATTCTGTGCTCCCTGTGTTTCAATTATTCAAATGAGCTGTACAGATAGGTTGAATTAGATTATTCACTACAGAAAATTTCAGTTCCAGACCAAATAAACCTTTCTTCCATTCGTCTCAAAAGAATATGTGTGGTTCTAAAATATAGACACTGTCTTCCTTACCCCTATGTTCTGAATTACTTTAACCCCAAAAGTAGCATAAAGTTATAGAATTGCCATATGACCCAGCAATATCATTGCTAGGTATCTAGTCAGAGGACATGAGGGCAAGGACACAAATAGACAAGCACACCAATGTTTATAGCAGCATTATGTACAATTGCCAAGAGACTGAAATTGCCCAAATGTCCATCAACAGATGAGTGGCTAAACGAGCTGTAGTATATACATATATGATGGAATATTATGCAGCTGTAAGACAGAATAAAGTTATCAAGCATGTAACAACGTGGATAGACCTCGAGGACATTATGCTGAGTGAGATTAGCCAGAAACAAAAGGACAAATACTGTATGGTCTCACTGATATGAACTAACATTAATGAATGACCTTGGAGAATTTCAGTTAAGAACAGAGACCATCAGGAGATAGAAATAGGGTAAATACTGGGTAATTGGAGCTGAAAGGATACAGATTGTGCAATAGGACTGATTGTAAAAATTCAGAAATGGATAGCACAACACTGCCAGTAGTACAATAATGTTAGTACACTGAATGAAGCTGAATGTGAGAATGATAGAGAGAGGAGGGCTGGGGACACAAATGAAATCAGAAGGAAAGGCAGATGATAAAGACTGAGATAGTATAATCTAGGAATGCCTAGAGTGTACAATGATAGTGGCTAAGTGTACAAATAAAAAATATTTTTGCATGAAGAACAAAGGAATGTCAATGTTGCAGGGTGTTGAAAATAGATGGAAATTCATATTTTTAAACTTTAACTTATGTGTGAGACTAAAGCAAAAAATGTTTATTTTGTACAAAATTTATATTTCAACTAGCGCGTTTCCTAATATAACTTATGTGGACAGTTTAACTGAACACCATAAGTACGTAGAGTAGAGCATGAGATTTGTAGGTTTGTCCAGAGTGATGCCCCAATAAAGCTGAGTGATTTGAACAGTGAATAAAAAAGTATTTGCAAAGTCCCCTTGGGGGAATGGTGAGAAAGGGGGAAAATTCAACTTCCCCAAGTGAAGAATTCCTGATATTCTCACAAGCAGTGGGGACAACCAGAGCAATAGGCTGAGCCCCTCAATCTTGGGGTTTGTTCATATGAAATTTATCCTCACAAAGGATAGGCTGAGCCTACTTAAAATTAGGCCTAAGAGTCACCCCCAGAGAACCTCTTTTGTTCTTAGATGTGGCCTCTCTCTCTCTCTCAGCCAAGATGACAAGCAAACTCACTGCCCTTCCCCTCTCTACGTGGGACATAACTCCCAGGGGTGTGGACTTTCCTGGTAATATGGGACAGAAATCCTAGAATGAGCTGGGACTCAACATCCAGGGATTGAGTAAACCTTCTCAACCAAAAGGGGGAAGAGAGAAATGAGACAAAATAAAGTGTCAGTGGCTGAGAGATTTCAAACAGAAATCTCAAGAGGTTATCCTGGAGGTTATTCTTACGCGTTTTATAGATATCACCTTTTTAGTTAATGGTGTATTAGAGAGGCTGGAGGGAAATGCGTGAGAATGTAGAGCTGTGTCCCAGTAGTCGTGTTTCTTGAAGATAATTGTATAATGATATAGCTTTCGCAATGTGACTGTGTGTGAAAACCTTGTGCCTGATGCTCCTCTTATCTACGGTATGGACAGATGAGTAAAACATATGGATTAAAAATAAATAAATAATAGGGGGAACAAATGTTAAAATAAATTTAGACTGAAATGCTAGTGGTCAGTGAAAGGGAGGGTAAGGGGTATGGTATGTATTAATTTTTTCTTTTTTCTTGTTATTTCTTTTTCTGAATTGATGTTCAGAAATGTTCTAAGAAATGATCATGATGATGAACATACAACTATGTGATGATATTGTGAGTTATTGATTATATACCAAGAATGAATGATCATATGGTAAGAACATTTGTGTTTGTATGTTGTTACGTTTAAAAAAAATTTAAAAGCTAAAAAAAAAAAGAGAACTCACCAAGAATTTAAAAAAAACATGTGTTTGGGATGCCCATTTTCCTTTTTGCCTGAGGCTCCAATACAGTTCAGCACAGACTGTTGAACCCTATTTAAAATTTTGATATTTTGTTTATCATGGATTTTTAAAATTAATTTTGTTTTTTAAATGTTGCATTAAAATATCATTTATATTAATTACTGTTTTTTTGGCACCGCCTTAAATTTTGTGCTTCACTTGTCTTACCCTAATTTTTATCCTATTGATCAATAGTGAGAAACACCCTGACTGAGGTGAGCAGGCAGCCTGCTAGCTAATTTTTTAACCTTTAATATTTTTATGATACATGGCCATACATGGTAATAAAATCTAGAAATAGATTGAAAAATTTATAGAAGGAAAATATTTTCCATAGCCCACTCACACAAAGATTCCATATTGATATCTTGGCATATATTCCTTTCCCACATTTTTCTATGCAAGTTATACATATATATATATATATATATATGTATTTATATCCATGAAACCATACTTTAACATACTCTGTCTCATAAGAAACTCTGATAAGAAACTCTGTATCATAAATATCTTTTCCATGACAATAATACATATCTACAGCATCATTTTAAATATGCATAGCATTTCATCATAGAGATACACCATAGCTCATATAAATAAGTCCCCATTTATTCTATTGTTTTCAATATGATTAAACGATGCCACTATATATAAATCATTGTCCCTATGTATTTCCCCTTGTCTTACTATATACTCATATAATCACAATAAAAAAGTTTAAAAAGTAAGCCCATGGGGCCTCTCTGCTGGGATATCCCACAGGTACCTGAGACTCAGCAGGAGCAGCACCAAATGTATCGTTGACCCCAGCACGCTTCTCCACATGCTCTCCCCCAGGGACCAGCCCTCCAGTCGCATGGACACCATGCAGAGGTCATGGGCACTCTTCTCAGGTCCCATTCCTCATCAGTCTCTATGGGGAAAGCTCCTACACCAGGGCTGATGCAGGATTTGTGAGGCTGAAGTTGCTACCACTTGTGGTACCATAATTCAAATTTAGATATTAAAGTTAAAATGCAATTAGAATGAGAAAATAAGTCTTTAAAAAATACCACCAACATGACAAAAATCCAGAATATTAGTGTGCTGGTTTGAAAGGGTTCATGTACCCTTAGAGAAGCCGTGTTTTAATCTTATCTTGTGGGAGCGACTGTTTCTTTTAAACCCTACTCAGCACTGTATGTTGGAAGCTTGATTAGATTATCTCCACAGAGATGTGGCTGACCCAATTGTGGGTATTAACTTTTGAATAGAGGGAGTTGTGACTCCACCCATTCCAGGTGGGTCTTGATTAGTTTACTGGATCCTTTAAAAGAGGAAGCATTTTGGAGAGCGTCCCTTTTAGAGCCAAGAGAGAGCCATGAGAACCATGAGAGCCAGTGAAGCCAGAGACCTTTGGAGATGAAGAAGGAAAACATACTGGGGGGAGCTTCATGAAACAAGAAGCCTGGAGAGAAAGCTAGCAGACGTCACCATATTCACCATGTGCCTTTCTAGTTGAGAGAGAAACCCTGAACTTCATCAGCCTTTCTTGAGTGAAGGTAACCTCTTGTTGGTGCCCTAATTTGGACATTTTTATAGACTTGCTTTAATTGGGACATTTCTACGGCCTTAGAACTATAAACTTGCAACTTAACAAATTCCCCCTTTAAAAAGCCATTCTGTTTCTGCGATATTGCATTCCGGCAGCTAGCAAACTAGAACAATTAGCATACTTTTTTCTTCATTAACCAGTAAACTCTGTGATTTTTTTTATTTTTGATATTTTTTGGCTGCATACTCTTTGACCACGTCTTCATATAACAATGTTTTTGAGAGTTATTTGTTATAGAGAGAATGGAAGAATAAATCAGTCTTGTGATTGAAATTTGTTTTTTTATTATTGAGAGTTGAGATATATAAATCATGTGATTCTACTGAGAGATAAACTTGCTGGTGGTGCCCTCAAAATATAGGAAGTCTGATCAATTCTATTTCATTTGTTTCCCATCAAAAAGCAGGGTGCATTCATAATTATTACATCAAGTATGTTCCTGGCAGGTAAGAACTTCCTTTTGATGAGGCTTCTATGAGAACCAAATTCTCGGATTTTACAGAGACTAATGACTGGAAGAATCTGCCACCAAGTAGCTTTGACTCCACAAGTTTCAAACCTCCACTGCCCACATACTTCTGATTTCTGGCCTGGTACAACACATTCACATCACAGTAAACTCTGCCCTGCATCTTCACCTCGTGATGCCAGGTGACTTGACACACTGCGGGGCATGTTAGGCGAATCCTGCAGCAATATCCTGGCTAGGGAGCAGAATCTCTAGCAATAACAACCATACACCCAAACCAAACCCAAACTAATGTACACGTACTGGGGTCCCCCTTTGTTCTATCTCAGGAATGCTCAGGTCACTCCAATGCCACCTGGCATAAGAGCAAAAATGTCAGAGTGGAAGACAACAGTCTTATTTAACTGCAGTTGAATTATCTTTTCAAAATATTTGACCATGTGAACATGGAGCCATGTTCCCTTGCAAGGGCCTTGGACAGGGGTCTAAGTGACAGGCCTGAACTAGCTGCAGAATAAACCCATCTCAGCTTCTAGATAGAATACCATCCCTCGGCTCCCTCTCCCCTTGCATCCCGTCCCTATCCTCCCACGTGCATCCACATTCACCTGGACCAAAGCAATAGTCCTGTATTAAGCATTCCTTCATCTCCTCTCCCTGGCTCCAGTCCATCTAAAATGCAAATTTGTTATGTGACTCCCCTATTTAAAACCTTTCTGTGCTCTTCTTTGCTGTCGGAATGAAGCACAGTAACTCTGCTTGGCCTCCAAGTCTCCTTCCACCTCTCCACCCTTCTCTCCCGCCTTGACCCACCTCACTCCTATGCTCTAGACCACGCCAGGATGTCTCCACTCTATGGCTTTTGTCTTTCAGTTTCCCCTTTCTTTTCTCTGCATATATCCTCTTCCCACTTCTAATTGTCTGTTTCATGAACATCTATTCTTCTTTCATGAAGCTTAAGGATCTCTCTCCAAACAGTCTTCTGAACAAATCAGATAAATTAACTCACACCCTTTATTCCCACTAATACACTTCTTTATAAGTTTTAAAAAAAAAAGGTTGTTTTAATTACATAAGAAATATAGTAATGCATTCCCATTGTGAAAAGGGGGATTCAACCATTACAGTAATTTGTTTGATGTGTTTCTTTCTCTATCTCATATAAATTAGTGCCCTACTCCTCCTTTACACATCCCCTTCTACTATTGTATGAGCTCCATAAGGGCTTCTTCATCTCTCTTGGGGACCCAGTGTCTAGTTGTAATAATTACCAGCACTACAAAAGAGTACACTGAAGCATAAAGAGCTTAAGAAAGTTGCCCAGGTTACCCAGAGAAGTGTTAGCTAGGATTCAAACTCAGGCAGAGCATTACTTAATAAAGGTTTAATTGGCAATTAATGGACAGTCATGTTGCAACAAGTGGCAATTGCATTAGATAGAAGAGTTATCCCCCGGAGAAGGTTAAACTCATGCTATCAAAGTAGAATGAGAATGTGTAACGATTTTATAAAGTCATCATGTCAGTATAGGGCACATAGTAATAGACCAATTATTTTTTCTTAACCAGTTGCACAAAGCTTGTCTTTGCTGTAGCCCTAAATTATGACACGCCATGGAAATTTTTTTTTTTTTTACATGGGTAGTCACCGGGAATCGAACCCGGGTCCTCTGGTATCGCAGGCAAGCATTCCTGCCTGCTGAGCCACCGTGGCCCACCCGCCATGGAAATATTAACACCCTAGTATCTGAAGAGTCTGCTCATGATTCTCTTTAAAACAGTGAATAAGCCATTTGTCATTTGTGACTTATTTTAAAAAGTAATTTCAGTCACTTCCTGTAGAACCTACCAATACCTGCAACTAATTTATTTCCTTGGAAGCATCTCCAGTTTCTTTTATTTATTTCTGTTGTGTCTAGCACAGAGCTGGGGTTACAACACCAGTCACACATCCTCTGAATAATAAACTATAAATTACTTCCACTGGCAGTGTGGTTGATTTCATTAGAATGATGCACACAGCTTTGATAATCCCCCACTCAAGGTTGAGTGCCTCGGGCTAGTTAAGGAACTCTCTGATCTCTGTTGACAATGGCCTGTGCTCTTGGCTTGTTTAAAGTAGAAAGCCCTTAGGCCAAAGTCTGCTTGTCAACAGGAGCTGAGCAAGTTTGGCTTTCCCTCCAATAGACCTCAGGTACACAAAATTAAGTTAACCTCATCCTTGGTTCTGGTCCTCTGTCATGATTGGTTCATGAATGGCCCTCTTTTATTTTATTTATTATTCATTTACTGATTAATGATATAGTAAACATCTCTAAACCCACCACCTAAACCAAGATCGAGAACATGCACAGTCACTTTCATTTACCTCTGTTTTCCTCCCTATTCCACCCTACTTCTCCCAGCCCCACTATCTTAAGCTTTGCATTTATCATTTTGTTGCTTTTTTGAAAATTAAACTATTTTATTTTGAGATCATTGTAGATTCACATGCAGTTGTAAAAAAAATTAATCTACAGAGACCCCTTGTTATCCTTTACCCAGTTTCCCCCAATGGTAAAATCTTGCAAACTATATCACAATATTACAACCAGGGTATTGACATTGATATTGTCCAGATTCAGAACATTCCCCTCACCTCAAGGATCCCTCTTATTGTCCTTTTGTAAACACAACTTACTTTCCTTCCATCCCACTCCTCCCTTAACCTTTAGCTGCTACTGTTCTGTCCTCCATGTCTATAATGGTATTGCAAGTACGTTGTATTAATGGAACCGTACAGTATATAAACTTTGGGGATTGGCTTTTTTCACTCAGCATAATTCTCTGGAGATGGATTTCGGTTGTTGCATATATCAATATCTCATTCCTTTCCGTTGCTGAGTATTATTCAAGTGTATGGATGTACCACAGTTCATTGACCCTTTCACTTACTGAAGGACATCTAGGTTGTTTCCAGTTTGGGGCTATTACTAATAAAGCTGCCATAAACATTTGAATCTTGCTTCCCAATTATTTTATCAACTTGAGGCATCCATTGAGCCTTCTTAAAGGCTGAAAGCGAGACATTTCTTTGAACAACTAGTTGACTTGGTTACTTGACATTTGCTGGATGAGATGTCTTTGGGGGCTTCCTTTCAGTTCTGACTTATGGGCCCCCTAGTGGGGCCTGGCTTAAGATTCTACATGTGGTAAATATTTACTAAGACTTACTGGCTGTCTGACTCAAGAGTGTGGTTCCCAATAATAAGAACCACACACCATAAAGCAGTTCCAGGAATTTTCTGGTTACTCAGTGGTGTTAGGTTAAGCTGTGAAAACAAAATGCAGGCATCCTGCCCATTTCCCAGCCACTTCTCCCCACATTCATCTTGAACAGAATTGGATCACAAAGAACAGAGTGAGGAACTCCAAAGACCTCTTGCAATGTAGCCCCCAGCTGGCCCTGGGAATAACGTTCTTCAAGGAGTTGGGGCTTCATAGGGGTTGCTTCTCCTCCACTTGGAGCTCATACAACTTGTCTCCTCCTTATGTCCTTGTTTCTTTCCAAGGAAGTCAGTTTAAAATGTAGTGGAGTTGAGGCTGTGCACTATTGCACCCGGTGCCCGTGAAACTGAGAGATGCAGTCATGTCCTCCCCCCTGTGCCTCAGCTGGACCCCCTCTAGAAGTGACTGGGAAGCCAGATGGGGAGGAGGCCCTAAACTGGCAGAGTGACAATGCCAAAGTGATCTCCTTTTGGAGGTTCAGATTCATCAAACTCCCAGTATTTGCAGAGGTGTGCAAGGCATTGTCAGACTTTTGCTGAAAGTGTCCCTACTGTCCTGTCAAACACCTTCCCAAATTAGCCCTACATTCTTCACAGTTATTCGCCACCCCTTTTATCCACCTTACTCACGCATCTTGAACTTCTTTTTTTTAAGGTCATATCAGTTGCTCAGAATATTCCCCCAATCAACCTCTATCTTTTCCTGCCATCAAGTGGTTTCTGAAACCACCTCTTCCAGGAAGTCTTTCCTTAGTAACCAGAGCAATGAAACCTCCTGGCCTTCCTCCACACTGCCTACTCTCCTCACAGGACTTCCCCTTTGTTTTCATGAAACATAAACATTGCAATTTACTTATTAGTTTAATGTGTTTTGAATAGACTCTGGGGGAAGGATGTAATAATAGCTGATGCCCTCTGAGATGTAGGGTGGTGTCAAACTTGATGTGAAGGTGAACCCAACACATCAGAGCAGCAAACAAGGACCGGGCATTAGGTGTGACTTTGCAGGTGTTACTCAGTCTTTAGAACCTGAACTTCCATTTTCCCAGGGGCACTGTTTATATGTGCAGCATTATCCAGATGCTTCAGTGTATTCATTTGGCATGTTTACTGAGCAACTACTATGAGCCAGGTCCTGTGTTACACACAGGGGGAGTAGTGACCATTGGAAGTTTTTAAGACTATTGTGGTAAACTACCAATTTGGTGGCCACAATGAGCCATGTTTCTTAGCACTCGTGTCTTTGTGTAGTTCTCCCCCAATTCGTACCCTTTCTTGAATCTGGGCTGGCTGGTGATTTGCTTTAATTAGTAGAATATAACAGAAGTGATGCCAGTTCCAGGCCTATACCCAAGAAGAATTTTCTGTTTTTTGCAGTCTAGGGAGCCTGGAGCTGCCATGTAAGAAGTCCAGCTACTCTTCTGAAGAAACCATGTGGAGAGGCCACTGGAACTCCAGGAATACAGAGTTCCAGTTGAACCCAGCCTCCAGACAAGCCAACTGAATGCAGCCACATGTGGAGACCACCAACAAGATCAGGAGAACCATCCAGCGGGTCCTAGCTCAGATTGCAGAATTGTGAGCAAATAACCATTTGGTTACTGTTTTTAAGCCACACTTTCTGGGATGGTTTGTTTTATAGCATTTGATAGCCAAAAAGCTATCATTCCTATAGACAGGAGAGGAATGTATGATCTTTCAAAGTGACTTCAAGATACTTTGATAGGCCAAATGCTTAGAAACTTAAAATCCAGCAGAGTCATGGTAATAATAAGGCTTTTAAAAACCAGCCCTTACCAGGTTCTTGGATAAGAATTAACCTGTTCATCTTCCTGAATATAACATTAATGCTATCCTAAATAATTACCATGGGATATTTTTGTTATCTTAGGGAAGCTGCTGCCAGAGTTCAAATATGAGGAAATAAATGAGCAAAAGTAGCAAAGAACATTCTGGAAAAATAATAATAACAAGGAAGGTGGAGAAATAGTCCCAACAGAAAATAAACACACCAATATTTATTTTGGTATATATATACCAATATACCATAAAGCTATAAAAATTAAAACAGTATGGTATGGACACATGAACAGAACAGATATTCAAATCTAACATATTAGATTTTATCAGGTGAAAAATGTGGCATCTCAAATCAGTGACGGGAAAAGAATTTTTCAGTAAACTGGCATCAGACAGGCGGTTTCCATGGTGATACCCCAGTCCACCCTGTCTCTGGGCAAAGGTGATGAAGTCTGTGGCCTTCCCTGATATCTTACGGCTCACCTCCACTCTGAGGGGCGCTGCGTTAGCCCTGGGGATGGCCGCGACCCCCTTCAATGCTCAGTCAGATGATTTCTCTGAGGCTCTCGAATGCAGGGTACTCTGCAGTCGCCTGCGGCCCCCTCAGCCAGCAACTCCCACCATGCCCATGTGATGCGGCCAGAGCTCCAAACGCCTTCTGTGCAACCACAGAGCTGAGAGCTAAATACTGGCCGTCGCTGGGCTGAATACCACACCAATGATTTTACTCTCCTGTCTTACCGTGCTGCCAGGCTGTGCCCTCTCGGCGTCCCAAGCAGAAGCCTCTGCTCTCTGCTCGCCATCAGCCTTTCCCTAGGCTCTGAGATTACTGCACAGAGAGGGAAGTGCTGGCTCTGGGTCCACCAGCGTCCAGGTCACCGGGGACAGAAGAGTCAGGGTTTCCACGTCTCCCTTCTCTCCCAGACACTCCTGACAGCTGGTCCACCAGGCCTGGCTGCCTCTGGCTGTGTTCAATAGAGGGCTAATGGAATTCAGAGTTTTCTATAAACAAAATATGTTTTTCAAGATTTCCTTGAGACTCACAGCTGTTCCAAAACACTTTGCTCCAGGCGGGGCCGTCCTTCCCTTCCCCGGTACAGTAAGTCTCAGGACTCCGCTCTAGACATGAGGGTCTGGAGGGAACCAGGTTTAACTGGAAAACAAATCAGTTTTAATGTTTTCAAACCATTGTTCTTGTAACAGACTCTACATACATTTGGAGAGCAGATACAATCTCAAGCAGCAGACAACCAAAGTTAATTTCTTTTATAATTTAGGTTAATATCATAAATATACTACCCAAGAAAAAGTACATATTTAATGTCTTTAAAGATTATCAGTTGTTGCTGTTTTTCTAACTTTCAAAATTTATAATATAACATATATACAAAGCAAAGAAAGAAAAAAAGGAATAGTTTTCAGAGCATACTTCAACAAGTAGTTACAACACAAATCCCAGGGTTTGTCATGGGCTACCATTTGATCCTCTCAGAATTTTTCCTTCTAGCTGCTCCAGAACATAGGAGGCTAGAAGGAATAATTTTTTTTTTTTAAAACACAGGCAGGTACCGGGAATCAAACCCATCTGTGGCATGGCAGGTGACAACTCTGCCACTGCGCCACCATTGCCCACCCAGAATAAATATTTTTTATCATCAGTTTTTTTGGTGTGAAAAATAACATACATACAAAAAAGTAATAAATTTCAAAGCACAGCACAATAATTAGTTGTAGAACAGATTTCAGAGTTTGGTATGAGTTACAATTCAATAATTTTAGGTTTTTACTTCTCTAAGATACTGGAAACTAAAAGAAATATCAATATAATGATTCAGCAATCACATTTGTTTGTTAAACCCTACCTTCTTTATACAACTCCACCATCACTTTTGATCTTTCTCTCACTCTTTAGGGGTATTTGGGCTATGCCCATTATAACCTTTTCATGTTGGAAGGGGCTGTCAACAACATGGGGTAGGGAAATGGAACTATCTGACATTCTGGAGAGGCTGGGCCCTCTACATTTCAGGACTTATCTGGTCCAAGCACCCAACTAGAGGTTGTAGGTCTCTGGAAAGTTACCCTAGTGCATGGAACCTTTGCAGAATCTTATATAATGCCCTAGGTGTTCTTTAGGATTGGCTGGAATGGTTTTGTTGGGGTTTGGCAAGTTATGATAGGTAGCAATGTCTAACTGAAGCTTGACTAAGAGTGACCTCAAGAGTAGCCTCTCTCTGTCACTGATACCTATTTGTTACACTTCTTTTCCCCCTTTTGGTCAGGATGGCATTGTTGATCCTATGGTGCCAGGGCCAGGCTTATCCCTGGGAGTCATCTCCCACTCTGCCAGGGAGACTTTCACCCCTGGATGTCATGTCCCACGTAGGGGGGCGGGGAATGGTTTCACTTGCAGAGTTGGGCTTAGAGAGAGTGAGACCACATGATAATCAGTGGCTTTAAACTACTTTGGGTGTGATTTCTCAGACACTGCTATTAACCTGGGAATCTTAGCTATTCTTTAACTCTTGGGAACCTTAGAAATATTTGTGGTTATCATATGTTACTATGTGTCACTGAAGGAAAAAATGGACCCATGACATAGCTATGGGATAATAGTGAGGACATCTGAGACCTTGGACAAGGTGGGAGGTTGGAGGCAGGGCTGGGAATCAGACAGAGCTGGCTCTTTACAGTCTGCAGACATCTGCAGACCGGTGGGGAAGGAGGTAAGGGGTGTCCTCTCTCTCAGCCTCCTCTTCATCATTAGGGTGGGGATGATAATTGCCTTACCTTCTGAGCTGTTTTGAGGATTAAATGAGATGACGCATGTGGCGCTCTTAGCATGCTTGGAAAGCCTTTGATACATGTACTAGTATTTTTTAACTATCACTTTCAACAAATGAGTTGATAAGATTAAATTTAAACATTGCAAAGTATTCTGTACAATTCTGGACATCTAGTAGAATCTTATATGCTTGTTTTAAAAAATCTGCTACTCTGAACAATTCTATAACTCACACCGCTGCCTGCCCTACACAATTTTTTTTTAAAATGTGATTTATGGGGTGGTGCAAGGATAGCTCAGTAGTAGAATTCTTGCCTGCCATGCTGGAGACTGGGGTTCGATTCCCAGAGCCTATCCATGCCCCCCTCCCCCCAAAAAAAGTGATTTATAGAGAAGTAGGAAAGAGAAAATGAGAGTTTTGTTAGAAAAAAGTGGTTTCTGAGAATTCAGAGCTTGGATCTGATGTATTACCCAGTGGAAGGAACCGCAGGCATATCTGTCCATCACATATACCATTTGATGAGATCTCTGGGAAGCAGAATACCTTCCAAACATCAGGGATAATACTTGATCTTGTTCCCCTCGCAGCTCCATCTCGGCTTGTTCCTCCGCTGTTTCTCTCACTCTGACTCTGATGAAGACTCAGGCAGCCAGAGCAGAGCACCCAGCAAATAAGTCCAGTGTTTCAGGGAGGTAAGCTGGGGAGTTCGGGTGGTGGGTGGGTGGAGGGGGCGTGGGGGGGGTGAGGTGGCTGTCACAAAATCCATCACCAGTACAGAAAGCAGTATTCATGTTTTAGGACTTTTGTTCCCTTCGAGTGTGAAAGGAAAAGGAATGAGGATTAATTTCAGTAAGTAATATTTCCAGAGAAGCAATTGATTGTCAAATCCATAGCTTTTTTTTTAAAGAAAAATTGTTGGGTTTGGCTCAGAACAAAGAAAATCGTAGTGATTATTAAGACTTGCCAGTAAATTACAGGAATTTCTTTGTGTTCCATCACAGTTTCTGAAACAAAACAATGTAATTTCTTGCAAGCAGCTAATTCCACAGAAGTCTCAGAACCCCCGTGTTTCCTGCTCACCTTCCCCCTGAAGCCTGAGAATCCAGGCAGAAGTGTGGGTTCCCTCCTGCTCTGGATTCCCTCCTGTCCTGGCCTTTCCCTGCGTTCCCTCTTTGCCATCAGGAAGACTGATGGATTCCTGGCTGCCACTGATGTCCCCCACCTCCCCTGCCGATGGCGATTTGCTTGAGGGCTGGGTCTGTGCCTTGATTTATGTGTGCATTTCCACAACACCCCTTAGCACACTACTTGTATTCATTAAACATTTGTGAAATAAGAGTGATTATGAATAATGATTTTTAAATATTGTTTGGAGGGTGGCTGAGAAAGACCATGGGGCTCTGGGGTTGGGATGTGTGGAACCTAGGCAGAGGTGGCCCCACGAGTTGGCCAAATTTTGTTATTCTGCCAAGGTCATTCCCTGGTCTCCACCCCCTCACAGAATCAGAGTTGGGCACACATGGCATGTAGAATATGACAAGTCAGAGAGGATTCAGACCTGTACTTATTTGAACCGTCTTTCCGCCAACTCTCTTATCAGGGAAGGAAATGAAGCAAAATACACAGGTCAAAGTCTCCCCTCTGCTCCTTTTTCCCATCCATTTTTCCAGTGCTGATGCTCAGCAGTAAAAGGGCTCAAAAGGAAGGAGCCTCAAATATAGGAATAGAGGAAAAAGCAACTGGATCAGCTGTCGCTGCAAAGGGCAGAGATGGGAGGTCTACGGGGGTTGTTGGGCGATAACAGATCAGCTGTCGCTGCAAAGGGCAGAGATGGGAGGTCTACGGGGGTTGTTGGGCGATAACAGGCAGCAAGGACTGGGATAGGGAGGGTAACCATAGGCTGCTTCATGGAGGAACTAAACCTCCAAAAGAGTTTGGAGGGAACAAAAGAATGAAATGGTAAAGTCTCAAGATATATATGGTCTGGTGAAATGGTGTATGGAGGAGGTTCTAATCAAGGTGAAACCAGGGGTAGAGATGGTCAGAGAACCCTGTTGCCATCATGGCAGATGTGGTCCACAGAGCCCCAGGGGTGAGAAGCAAGGGAGGTCTTAAAATCCATGACTAGGTAGGAGTCCAAAGGCATTGGAGCTATTCTCTAAATGAGGCCATTTATCAATTGATGAACGTTTAGGTTGTGTCCACTTTTTGTCTATTTTAAATAATGCCACTATGAACATTCGTGTACAAGTTATTGTGTGGATGCATGTTTTCAATTCTCTTGTATATATATATATATACCTAATAGTGAGTAGAATAGCCAGGCCATATGGTAACTATCATTTCTCTGATAATTTTGATTCCTCTGTTTTTCTGATCTCTCTTTCTGGAATGGATATCAATTTGATATTGGACCTTCTGGATTTCTTCTCTTTGTTTCTTATCTCTTTTTTTCAAATGCAATCATATAATCTGTTTGATTTTGGGGGAGAATTTGCCCATCTAACTGAATTTTCAATTTCAACTCTTTTTTAATTTTCAAGAACTCTTTACTTGCTAAACATTCTTTTAAAATAGCGTTCTGGTTTTTTGTTTTGTTTTGTTTTGTTTTTTAATAATGCAGTGTTTTTTCCTGATCTCTTTGAAGACATAATTATTCTGGGGTTTTGTTTTTATCTCTGTGTACTCTGAGCTCCTATTTTCTTGTTTGTTTGCTTTTGTTTTCACTCATTCAGTTAACCAGTATGCAGTGAGGGCCCATCATGGGCCAGGCGTGAGGGCCCATCATGGGCCAGGCATTACTCTACTTGGTTGGGATACATCAGAGAATAGAACAAAGACTCTTTCTTATCCTTATGGAAATCACATTCTTTTGGTTTCTGTCTTTGATGCTGGAAGATTTCCTCAAATGTCTGGTGAAGCTTGGTGTTTAAGAGCTGGCTTCAACAATGGGGATTTATTGGTTCATGGTTTTGAGACTAGGAGAAGTACAAAATCAAGCCATCATCAAGGTGGTGCTTTTCCCCAAAAGACTGTGGCATTTTGGGATTGCTGAGTTTTTGACTTGGCTGTCAAATGAGGTGCACGTGGCTACATCTTCCTTCTCTTCCAGGTTCTGGCTGCTGTTACTATGGCTTCCTCTCTCTTTGTGGCCTTCCCTATAAGACCTTCAGTAATAGGATTAAGACCCATCCTGATTTAGTTAGGCTACACCCTAACTGAAGTACCCCCATCAAAGGGTCATATTTATAATGGGTCCACACCCACAGGAATGGATTAAGGTTAAGAACATGCTTTTCTGGAGCACACAGCTCCAAACCATCACAATTGGTCTGTATATTTTGTTTTATTTTGTAGTGAAACTTTGTTTTTGTCTGCTAAAGTTGCTGAAATGTAATATACCAGAAATGGGTTGGCTTTTAGCAATGGGGATTTATGAACTCACAAGCTTACAGTTCTGAGGCTGTGAAAATGTCCAAATCAAGGCATCATCAGGATGATACCTGGACTCTGAAGACAGGATGCTGGCAATCCTCAGCTCCTCTGCCACATGGCAAGGCACATGGTGGGTCTACCGGGCTCTCCCTTCTCTTCTGGGTTTTGTTGCTTTTAGCTTCTGGCTTCTCTGACTGTGGCTTTCTTTCTCAGCTTCTGTCTTTCTTTTTTAGCTTCTGTGGTTTCTATGTTTCATCCTCTTTATAAGGGACTCCTGCAAGTGGCTTAGGACCCACGTGGGGCATGCCTCAACTGAAGTAACCTAATCAAATATCTCACCCACACTAAGTCTACACCCACAGGAATGGTTTAGGTTTAAGAATATGAGCTTTCCTGCAGTACGTAACAGTTTCAGACCATCAAAAACTTACATAAAGTACATACATAAATCTAACAATAAAGGGTATGTGAACCTTAAATGTATAATGGTGAAATTTTATAAATGTATATGTTCCTATAAGTACCACTTAGATGAAAATATAGAACATTTCCTCTACCCAAAAAGGTTCCTTTGTGCCTATTCCCAATTAATCTTTCCTTTCTCTGCCAAGTAATTAGCACAGATTACTTTTCACTACTGTGATATAAATGGGTTCATACAATGAGTATTCTTTTGTGCCTGACTTCTTTCATTCAATATAATGTCTTCACTTTCATCCATGTTGTTGTGTATATCCATAGTTTATTTTTATGCCTGTGCAGCATTTCATTATATATATGCAAAAAATTATTTTTTTACCATTGATGAACATTTGGATTGCTTCCAGTTTTCTTTGGAATTCTTATAATATCTATTAATTTTGAAGAATGAACTACAAAAAAGCTTCTGGACTCTCTATGTAAGAGGGCCTAGAAATCAGTGGGCTTCACAATAGGGAGATTGGTGTGAACAGCTGAAGACAAGGTTAGGGACCCCAAATATCACTATATTCTATCTTTTCTCTGGGATTGTTCCGTTTCTCCAGAGAAAGATCCTCCAAAGCATGTGAGTCAAGCTTCTGAAATTCTGGAATGAGGAGTCTCATCAGAGCAATGCAGAATTTCACTTTGCCCTTTTAGTTCTTAACTTCCAGAATCTTTTTATTTCAGTTTCCCCAGACAATAAACTCCTTTGGTGGAGGCAATCACTGACAGTGGGTAAAAGGGATGGGGCACAATCTCGTTTCTAGGCTCCTGCAACTCATCTTGGCCTTTTGTGGCCATTCTTCAGATACCCAGAGATTTTGGAGGCACATTCTGATCTGTTAATTCATCAACCTTTCCTCCATTCACTTTTCTTCTTCTAGTTTACGGTTTGGGGCAATATACTCCTGATTTCCTCAAAAGAGGAATGTGTTTTTCTCTTTCTTGTTCTTGTTATTTTGGCTTAACTGGAGTTTCAATTTCAACTTCAATTTCTTGAAGTTAATGGCACCTAAGCACTAATTCTAAGCATCGTTTTTAAGCGCTGTAAGAGATAGGCAGCTGAATCTACCATCTTTGCAGGTTCGCCTCTAACAATTCACCTTTAGCCATGGGCCATATGGACCTACATGATATTTGCCCAGAACACCTGCTCTCTCACTACTACCTACCTTGATAAATTCTCTTCACATTGTTGGGAACATTCTTCCCTGATAGTTTGGCCAAAACATTCAAGACACTCAAATGTCACCTCATCTACATAGACTTCCATGATTTCTCCTTAAAGTTCCCTATATGTACATCTATTATGGCATTTGTTGCATTGCATTATCATTGTTCACATGCTCATTTTCCTCACTACAATATGACTTCTTGAAAGTAGTTATCATAGTTTTTTTTTCATTTCCTTTATCAAATCAAGTAATAATTATAGTAAAATAGAAGACTGTGTCAAGTACTAGTCTAAAGACTTCATATATCTGAACTCATTGAATTATCAAGTGACCCTATGAGGTAGGTATTATCACCCTTACTTTACATATGAGAAAACGCAGTACAGAAAGATTTAGTAACTTGTCCAGGGCCACTTTAATAATTGTAGAACAGAAATTTGATCTCAGATGATCTGGCTCAGAGACCATGCTCCTTACCTCTCTGCCTTCTGAATACTGAGTTAGTACCCAATATGTATTTATTGAATGAATGAATAAATGAGCATAGATAGGAAAAAATTTAGGCCTTCAAAAGAAAGTCAAATAAACTCAGCTTCAGAGGATCTATATTTTACAAGATGATGTCATACTTTTTTTAGGCAAATAAAAAAGTTTGATTTTATTGACTCAGTTCCTATGTAACCCAAGCCATAAAGGCTCAGGGAAAGAGGTTCAAGGTAAGATTTCTGTGGCTTACATAACTATCTTATATTTAACTATAGAACTAGTATTATACATGATTCATGCTTATACATGTTTTGGCAGGAATACACTATTGGGTATATATGTTTTTTTCTAAATCAGGAATTGATTATCCCTGCAGTTAATTCTATTTTAAATAGATCAGGACACAGTCCTGTGATATGAACTTACAATTAAAAAAAAGGGTATTGAAGAGAGAGAAGTTACTGAATCTTTATCAACAAATAATGACATGAGAAACATTTTGCCAGGAGATAAAATACCCCGAATAGGTATTTCGGGGTATAAAATACCCCGAAAAGTTCCCGAATAGGAAACCGTGATAAAGTTACTGAATAAAGCTACTGAATCTTTATCAACAAATAATGACACGAGAAACATTTTACCAGGAGATAAAATACCCTGAATAGGTATTTCGGGGTATAAAATACCCCTAAAAGTTCTCGAATAGGAAACCGTGGAGTAGTACTTTGGAGATTGTCTTCCACACAGTTGGTAAAGTTTCCTCAGCAGAATTAATCTTGAGGAGCTAAATGTTTTTGCCGTTTGTCTTTCCAACACAAACCAGGTAACAGCTGTATCACCACTCACTGGTACCACAAAAGATGTGTTTGTCGTTTCAGTATTGGGCTTTGGTGGCCATCCCGAGTTCTTTGGTAGTTGCAGGTGGTATAAAGGGTTGAGTCTGCTGCCAGTGCCTTCCTGATAGTACACAGTAATAAATACGACTCACCTTAATTCACTTAAAAGCTGATGTGCTTATGAAAACGATTCTTTCCCAGTTATTTTCCATCATTTGTGGGCTTCAGTGAGCCATGATAAACCAAACAAACTCCAAGGAGTCTCCAAGGCCTCAACTGTTTCCTTCTGATATGGTTCAAAACTATTTAAGCCAGCTCTGAGGAGTGAGGATGAAAGTGGCAGTGAGCATTGTACTTTATGAGGGAGGTGTGGTTTAAGCAGTGGTTCTTAAACTTTAGTGTACATCAGAATCATCTGGAAGGTCTGTTACAACGGATTGCTGGCCCTGATCTCAGAATTTCTGATTGAGTAGGTCTCAGATGGGGTCCAAGAATTAGCATTTTAAACATGTGGCCAAGTGATACTGATGCTGCTGGTTTGGGGACTAACTATAGAATCAATGTTCTAAGTTTACAAAGATTAGTTTGCTGTTGGTACACAATTTATTGGGTTTCTCATTCCTGCAGCATAACTAATATCTCAAGTCAGAATGTCTACAGGACGTTCTGGGCTTTAGAAAGAGGGAGCATTTTCTGTTTGTCAACATTCATTCATTCCAAGAGATTATTTATCATTATTAGTTAAGTATCCAATGAAAGGAATTAAAAAATGGAGTAAGATGAAATCCTTGAAGTCAAATCACTTACAACCTATTAGGGTAGATAAAAACAAGTGTAAGTAACAGGGCAGAATGTAGTAGGGCCACATAAGACTTCATAGTCCTATGAGGCACGATAACAATCATTAAACATTTGAGCAAATATGACTTAGCAACCAGACATATATTAAAGTATATAATTACAAAACCAATAAGAGAGAATTTAAAGTCACTAAGTTGATAAACCTTGACTCCAGGGAAGAAATTTTAGTACTCAACAGCATTTTAGAAATGCAAATTCTAGGTTTAAGATTCCTCTTGCTTATATGTGCTGTTCTTAGGGAAACAAAAACATGCTAACAAGGCTCAGTTTTTCACCTGTTCCTCCTTCAGCTTTTGGTGTTGTTTTCTTTTCTGTATAGACCCAGACACTTAAATTTTTGCTATCAGGATTAACTAAACTTTTTTCATTCACAAATTCGATGGAGTCTGGGTGAGAATGGTTATGAAGAAGCTCAAATTAATAGAGCCACTATAATAAGCACACAGATTAAAGAGAGAATAAAATTTGGATGCCTTTTTGCTCCATAGTTCCAACAAAAAAATGCTTGGCTGTCTGTCTCTCTTTACCATTTTCTGATTTCTATGTCTTCCATTTAGAGAAACAGACTAATTCAAGCTATGGGTGTTTTTCTGTTGAACATAAATTAAGTAATAATGCCTCTTACATATTGCAAAGCCCATAAGGAACTAGATGGTAGGATTTCTGGAGTACTATTTAAGTGCTTACAGAAAGCCTTGTCTGTTGGTTGGGAGCTATATACCCCAGAAAAACATGTTGTTAATTTTTTTTTTTCTAAGTAGGACCTTTTGATGAGGTTACTTCAGTTAAGGTGTGATCCACCTCAATCAGGATGGGTCTTAATCCTATTTGCAGAACATTATAAGCAAAATGCAATTCAGACAGATAGACAGAAGCCATAGAGGGAGTAGCAAGAAGGTGAAATCAATGGAAAATCGAAGAGAAGAGAGATGGCAGAAGAGGCCGCGTGCATTGTTACATGACAAAGAAGCTTAGGACCAAGGATCTCTGATAGCCAGCCCCAAAACTCCAGTCTTTGGGGAGAAAGCATTGATTTGATGATGCTTTGATTTGGACTTTTCCTAACCTGAAAACCATGAGCCAATAAGTTTCCGTTGTTTAAGCCAACCCATTGCATGGCATTTGCTTGAGCAGTCAAGGAAAATAAAATACCTTGCTATGAATAGGAATCTCTTTAGAAATAAACTTGTAAACAAGATAAAGATGGTAAGAAATTGTGTTAATCAACAGGAAAGTCTAGCATCAACTTATATTTGGTTTTGCAAATATAAGTTTGCAAATACTTAGTCTTAACAGATGACCTTCATAGGCAGAACTTATGTATGTATGATGCTTTTGTGTCCCTAAATTAAAAACAGTGGCTACAGAGGCATAGTACTCAATAACCACTTGGTAATGAGTTTTGAAAAACCCTCTGTAGGGCTTTTTATTTGTACTTATTTTTTTTCCAATTTGGTGTCTCCCATGTGGGTCATATTTGGGCATCAAGTGGTCCTTTTGGTATTCTATTTGGTCCTCTGGTATAATGCTTAGCACTGCTGCATCATAAGCCTACAGTAAAGATAAAATCATGCAGTGCTATGGTCATGGGACATAATATTTATTGACTTCAGTAGCTATAAATTGCTTTCCACCTCTAAATGAAAAGCACCACTTGTTAAAAAAAAATCTATAATTAAAAACAGAGTTGTAGGGTGGGCCACAGTGGCTCAGCAGGCAGAGTTCTTGCCTGCCATGCTGGAGACCTAGGTTTGTTTCCCAGTGCCCGCCCACGCAAAAAAAAAAAAAAAAGAAAGAAAGAGTTGTAGTATCAGATCAAACTTCATTTACTTACTAAAGAGAGAGGTTACAGGGCATTTCGACAAGTTGTCTTTGAAGCACTGTTGGCTTCTACTTTAACATGAACATTTAAAAATCATGTGGTTACTTCATGCATCATTCAGACAAAACTTGAAGGTTAATTAGATCTTCCCTATCAAAGGAGAGCCTTGCTATGTTTTCATTTGCTTCACCCAATTTTTGCAAAGTCCAATCAATTTTAGGTTACCTGAATTGTTTTATACTCCATCAAAGCAAATGTGTTTGCTGTAAGACTGAAACCTGCTCTTCAGTTGAAATGATATAGCAATACCATAGGCTATTAGAAAAGGGGGGAGAATGAAAATCATGATAAGAATTATATTTATATTTGGATTCAAAATTTTATAGGTTCATATAACATTTACCAAGTTTAGTCCATTGCTTCCTAAGGTGTGGAATGTGTATCAATGGCAGTGTAGGAGACAATTTTAAATGATGCAAGGCACGGAATTAAATAACACTAATTCTCAAGAGAAATTTTAATTTGATTATATGTGAGGAAAAGCCTTTGGTACTAAGTATCTTTAACACCTCTTTAACATTACTGAACTGTTTAACAGAGAGCCAGTCTCAAACTCAAGAGCCTTCATGGGCAAAAGTATCTACCTAAAATTTAATAACATTTCCTTGTTTTAACTGAATTGAAATTTATGATTACCATCTATTTTTGGCAAGTGACACTAGTTCCATTTGTGGTAGCAATATAAAATTTTTTCTTAGATAAACTCAGTAAAAACTTTGTTTTAAAATTGAGAAGAACAGAGGGGCCAAGATGGCGGCTTAGCAATGTGCGCGTTTTAGTTCATCCTCCAGAACAACTACTAAATAATCAGAAACAGTACAGAACAGCTCCTGGGGCCACGATAGTGACCGGACACACAGCGTGCCCAGGTCTGGACCAGCTGGACCGACTGCGAGTCTCCGGAACCGTGAGTTCCCCAAGCCACGGCGGCCGGCGCCTGGCGCCCCTCCCCCATAGTCGGCTTCCTGGAGGGAAAGGAAAGAGACTAACAGTAGCAGGGACTGAGTCCAACCAAACATCAATTGTGGCATTAATAAACAAATTCTGACTACTAAAAATAGGCCCCCAGCTCACGCGAAACTGGTCAAGGCAGAGGTCGCTTATTGGGAAAACCGAAAGAGAGGAAAGGGGACAAAACGGGGGTTTTCGTGGCTGTTTCTACGGAGGCTTGGCTGCCTCTGGATTCAGTGATGGGACTACTCGGGCTGCAGCTGCCCCAGGCATAGGCAGAAACAGACTGCTTTCAGGGCTATCTCCCACCTGTGCCTTTCCCAGGGGAGGGGTGAAGCCCAACATGAAGGCAAGTTCTCTCAAGGAACTCAGACCCCAGGGCTTGGCAATTTGAAGCCATTAAAACCAGCCTACAACCTCTCCTCTGTCTCCACCACGGCCCCAGCAGGGAGAGCCTTCCAAAGTTAAAGGAGCCGCAAAATCTTTTGCTGGTGGGACCCGCAGGCAGACAAGCACCACATACTGGGCAGGGTAAGAAAAACAGAGCCCAGAGACTTCACAGGAAAGTCTTTCAACCTGCTGGGTCTCACCCTCAGGGAAAATTGACACAGGTGACTCCTTCTCCCTGAAAGGAGGCCAGTTTAGTCCGGGAAAACCCTGCTGGTGTCTGTAATACCTATGTAGACCCTCCTAAGGGTGGGGAGAGAAAAGGCACCTTACAAGCACGACAAGAAACAAGAAAACAAGAACTGAAAAATTACCCTCTGTTAAACAGAACTTAAGCTAGAGACCCAGAAAAAGCTGAACTGAAGGTCAAAGAACAGATAAGACAACAAACTCATCTAGCAAGAAAACCCTAGGTAAGATAAGTGAAAGCAATCTCCAGAATAAACTAATTAAGGTAATTAAATGTCTAGACGCCAGCAAAAAATAACAAATCACACCAGGAAAATTGAAGATATGGCCCAGTCAAAGGAACAAACCAATAGTTCAAATGAGATACAGGAGCTGAAACAACTAATTCAG